>JAJMCG010000020.1:0-102610 GCA_030572895.1 Jamesozyma jinghongensis
GTTGTTGTTGTTGTTGTTGTTGTTGTTGTTGTTGTTGTTGTTGTTGTTGTTGTTGGTGATGAATCCGTTTCTTGTGTTTACGAACGGGCTTGTATTTATAGAGAGGATATTTCTTTTCGTGTTCTATTTTCTCTCTCTTTGCTAATTCATCCCAATGTAACTTCTCCTTATCGGTGATAAATTTCCATTTATTTCCCAAAATCTTTGAAATTTCAGAATTATGTGGTATCTCAGCACCTCTAGCGGTCCATTCATCTATTAAAATTTTATGATAATGTTGTCTAAATAAGATGAAGGCGTTTCTTGGTCTTGGGATCTTTACCTGTTTGGTATGTAACGAGGCTGTTGTTGTTGTTGTTGTTGTTGATGATGAGTTCGAGGAACCATTTGAGGTCATTGAAGGTGTATTGTTAGTAGTCCCTATAGTGGAGACCGTTGTCGGGATAGTTGTTTTCATTTGTTTCTGTTGTTGTAATTGTTGTTCGGGCGAGATTTGTTGAGCAGCCATCGAAGTTTCTTTTCAAGTCTCTATTTTATTTTTGTAATCGAAAGTGCACAACTATCAAGCAAGGAAGTAGATGGTGATGATGATGATGATGTTGCCGAGAAGGTAACCAGCAAAGAAATCTTGAACAGAAAGAGGATGAAATGAAACCAACTGAAATGAAATGGATTGAATCAGAGTTATAATATATTGATTGACTGTATTGTCGGTGCTTTTGTTGGGGAATCTTGATAATGTCTTATTAATGCTTGCGTTAGAGAATCACACGATATCTGATTGACGGAATGGCGTGACAGTTTAGACGAGACCGCAGGACTCCCTGCGGTCTTTTCTCTGTAGAAATGTGAGAGAGTCAGACCATCCGCTTATTTAAACGCTTAGCTAACGCTTAACTAACGTTGTGCGGGCGGTGTGTGGGTCTGCGCACACGCACAAAAGAGAGAGAGAGAGAGAGAGAGAGTAAACATAATTTCCCTCAGTGAGAAACAAAACTTGTATAAGTTTTATCTGGTGTGACAATACCGTGTCTACTGTGCCATCTGTAGTTGGAAATATATGGTACCATCTATTTCGCAATAAGATGCCTATCCACACACACACTTCTAGTATACCCTTGTTTGCCACAGACGTAATGCAACTCTGACTCGCTTTAGAGTATTAAACTTTACTTCTGCCTCAAATATCTCAGGGCAAAAACGGAAAAGCGGGGCAACTCTCTCCTGTTGAACGAATAAACTTTCTCTCCGTCGTTGTTATTTTGCCAGATTTGGATGGCTGTCTATGTATCGAATACGTGCAGAAAAATACATTGTGGGTATCGACCTCTGCGGTATCTTCATAGGGGTTTCCGGAATAGGATATCTAGACTCCTCGAGACCCACCCCCATCACTCCGTCTCACACACAGCTGTTCTTTCTATACTTTACCATTCATACTTCTTAATCACTACTACTTGGCATTAGTACTCTATTGGTGCATGCACGGCTTTTATCCCCTCAACTTGTCTGTAGACTAAAATTTTACATACAAGGATATATACTACTGGTTATTTTTTTTTAAAATGACCAGTGACCCGGCCCCGGCTAAAATTATTGCTATAGTGAAAAATTCAATCTAGAATTTACACTGATACACTACTACCATTACTGCAATCATAATCGTAACAGAACACATGGGTTTAAACAACGTCGAAAGAGAGGACCTCACAGTCAAGTATGTTTCCAATTTCTTTTTTTCTTTTCTTTTCTCTCTTTTAAATCAACTTTTACTAACACTTCTTTCCTTTCTAGATTCACTCCAATTCAACCTCCATATGGACTTTATTCTCAAAAACAAAACATATCCGGTATAGTCAACCAATCCATGCCCATGGCTGCTATCTTCCTTAGAAATAAATTTATTGCATGGTTTGGTATTATCCAGGCCTTCCATTACTATTTAAACACAGATGCAGAAGAGATCGATTTGGGAAGTAAGAGTGAATCCGCTTTGGATCAATCCCCTCTCATGAGATTAGCATTGAGTGTAGTCGGTTTGATCGTTTGCTACACAAATTTTATCTGGCCTCAGGAACTATCCCCAGCTAAGAAAGTCATGCTAGAAGAGAAAACCCAATAATTAAACATTTCCTACCGTTGTTATTTTCGTAGTTTTAATATTTATATAAATATATATTTATAAAGAGGTCAATGAAATTAAATCATTATTATTATATATATATATCTCTTTACTCACCAATATCCTCAAACCAATCCTCAGGTCTTTCATCAATAAATTTCTTCATAATACTCTTGCATCTTTCATCATCAACAACAACAACCTCTCTACCCCTTTGAACCAAATATTCCTCACCAGGACTCTTGAAATTAACATTCTCACCTACAACAACCCTTGGAATACCATACATAATAATTGCACCGGTACACATATCACATGGAGACAATGTAGTATACAATGTAGTATCCTTATAGACTTTACCAGCTAATCTACCACAATTCTCCAAGGTTGAAATCTCACCATGTAAAGTTGGTGATCCCTTTTGAAAACGCATATTATGACCACGGCCAAGAACCTTACCATCCTTATTATTGATCAAACATCCACCAATTGGAACACCACCTTCCTTGTGTCCAAGTGCTGCCTCCTCATACGCAATATCCATGCCCAGTTTATCCCATTGTGTAGACATCTTTCTTTTGTCCTTCTCTGAATGATGATGATTCCATCCTCTGAAAATTTTTTCAACTAGGTCGCATTATATATAGATATATTTATATAAAAATATTTATTTCTTGGCATTCTACCGATAAGTGGCACCACTCTCGAACAAACTTATACATACCAACTCACCCTGACAAACCTTTAAAATGACACCAACACTCTCTCCCTTGTTGAACAAATCTCTTTTATAACTTAACATCTACCCAATTTGCATGGATCACGTGATACATACGCTTCCCCTTATCAATATCATCCATAATATATAAAAGTTTATAACCTGCACCCGTCAAAGAAAACAATAATTACTCTTGTTTAACATATTAAAGATGGTAAAGGGTTGCATCTCGAACAAAGGGTGCTGCTGCTACCTATGGCAACAACAAATAATTTCCGTTTTGGGAAACCCTACTTGTCAAATCATCAACCATATAAAACCATAACGTACAGATAATCCAAGCAAAACTTCAACCTTATCGCCGACACAACAAGAGACACGCAAAACAATGTCGGAGTATAAGGATCATATAATGTCCCCGTTCGAGCAACCTACACTCGATATCCCTACCATCCATGAACTCATGAAATCACACACAGGCGAGGCAACCCAGCGAGCAAATGATGCACTCGGTTTGCTAACAGACCTTATAAAGTTGGACATCTTTGTCTCTAGGGGCCCTCAGTTTGTACGGATGAATGAAGTCGTAACAGAGGTCTTTGTTGACGGGAAACAGCCGGATAAAGAGGTACCATTGAGTTGTATTGCAAGGATTAATACTTTGGGCTGCGCACTGGTGGATTTGGACTCAAAGATGGGACAAATTAGAGAATATCTTCGTTGTAACATGGATTGTGTCCTTAATGATGAATTGACTCTATTATTAGAGTTGTGGTTTCATTTAGTTAAAGCCTTTAAGAGATTAAGAAGCAACGTGGTGGTATTATTTATAAAGGCCAAATGTTTAGTGATACATTACGAATTAAATCTTATAAGGAATACTTTAGATGAGGAGATTGCAACAAGGATGAACATGGAATCTGTAATAAAATCTTTTGCCAATTTTATTAAAAAGCTAACAGATTCACTAGACGACGCCATTGAAAATAACGACTTGACTTTATTTGATCAATGCTATTATGCATTCTTAGAGATAGAAGCAATGTATAATAAGATGAATTTTAATTGGCTACTGATAGAGAATCAAGAATTAGTACATCAATTGAACCACAGGGATAACTTAATTAAAGAAGCTCCCGATAGTAAAGATATTGAAAATATTAGTTACTATGTGGATAATATCGTTGATTTAAATTCAATGGAACATTCTACTACACCAAAAACCCATAAACAAAGAACAATGTCCGTCTCCACTGATGAGACAATTGCTCCACAATCATCGATAATGAAAGAATTACCACATTTATTGAATGCATTCCAAAATGTAAAGAAATTAGAGACTGAATTGGAGTCCGCTCGTAATCATAGAAATATGCACGGAATACATAACCAGAAATCAGGTTTACCCATTCCAATCTCTCCCAAACCATATCTACATGATGATTTACCTGATCTTTCTTCATCGTCAATTGATTCAATATCGTCATCAATGAGTGGAAGTGCAAGTATGCTTCTACAATCACAAATATTGAAGAATGATATGATAAGAATGATAAACGTCTCCCAGGAACGTCCGGCAAAGAGTTACGATGTTCCGAATGCATTCATTCCATCAAGAAGAGTTGCAGGTTTTAGCAGCTCCATCTTGAACAATCTCTACGGTATTGGTAACTACAAATAGACTAGACTACACCGTTGGAGAAAACATTCTAATATTTAACTGATTATCACACAACATTTAATATATTCTTACATAGACTCCTTTAATTATTAAAGGAAACACGTATAATGACATGTCATCATCACTCATATATGAACAATTTCATGAACCCTTTTATCTTGGAGTGGTTTTTATTGATCTTCGGAAAATGTAATGTATGCCTTTTCTATAGGCAACCCCGATGTGAAAAAAAAAATAATTATTGAAAAATTATATAATCATTTGACATTTAAAATTTTAAGCAACCATTATTGAAGTTATTCTTCAAATAAACAATCGAATGTCTGAACAAAATAATCATCAAAATGAGGAGCGACCCATTAGGATTGCTGTTTTAGGTGGAGATTCAACAGGTAAGACCTCGTTTGTATCCAGATTAACTTTAAATATAGTCCACGAGGCACATTATCCAACGAAGAATCAAAACAACTGGTTATTTGAATTTGAACCTCGATCAAAGATTGCAAAGACTATTTTAGATGGAGAGGCTCATGAGAGGTTGCTACGGAGAACTCCTGGTAGTCAATCATTAGATCCCATATTCAAATCACCATCTGTTTCAAACAACATTCTTTTATCTCCACTAGTATTCCAAGCATTTACTGCAAATTATACTAATACAAAGAACCAATTCAAGGCTAAGTCAACAACAAATAGTTTTTTTGGCAAAAATCTAGAACTAAAGAGAACATTCAGCAATGGGCACAATGGTAATAACGACTCAATAAATAAACCAAGTATACGATATTCCTATAGTAGCACCACTCGTCAAAGAAAAATGTCTGTTGAGTATCGTAATGCAAAACAGTTAGAACAAGAAAGAGAAAATCAAACTATTCCTAGAAACTATGTTCCACCATCATATGCACCAATTCCAATCGATATCATTGACACTCCAGGGTTCAAACCAGAGATGGTAGTACCATTTCTGGAGGTGTCACTGTTTAGTCACCTAGACAAAAACATTCTACAGGGATTAGCTGATGAACCTCGTAGACCTGTTTCGACAACTTCCCTTTTGGTAGCATCAGGCGCATCAGAACTGAATGGGAAGATTGATGGCTACGTCTTAGTTTACAGTGCAATTCCAGAACTTTCACATCATAACATGTCTTTGCCACCGTCATATTCAGATAAAGACACAAGTCCACCACCACCACCACAAACCACCAAGGTAGGTGGGTTTTCTTTGTTAGATACTATTCGTGAATGTATATTAGATGCATGGACGGAGTATGTCAATTACAAATCAGCATGGGAACAAGGAAAAGAAGCTGATATCTACTCCCTTTTGCATAACTTCAAAAGCATATGGAAAGCACCTGAAAATGAAGTCGCAAAGAACAACAAAATACAATCCTTGAGATCATTTAATAAGAAATTAACTTCCCTAGATATGAACCCAGCATCGCCAAATTCACCACCTCCGTGTCTAATTGTTTGCACACATGTTAACGAACCACTTTCAAGTCCTGTTCTTATTGAACAAGGAAGAGCACTTGCTACAAAATGGAACTGTGGTTTTGTTGGAGTAAATAACATGGACGATTTTAACGTTGATGTAGCGTTAAGTTTAATAATCAAAGAGATTGTGGAGAAGGATAAGTTGATTTCTCAGGCCAAGAAAAGATCGGGCGCAACTGTAGATGACGATAGTGGTAATATGTTTAAGAAGATTATCAGAAATTAAGTTTTGTGTAAGATATATCTATATACTTTTGATCAATCTAATTTATGCAGCTGTATACTTCCGTCATCATAACCTAAGAAACACCAAGAATGCGTTATAAATAGAGAAGTACGTCTTTGCTGACCACGACTGAGTGTTGTGGAAAGTACTTTACTAGAAGTTTGTGGTAATACCATTGCCGGATCAAACCCAACCATTGCCCCAGCCTTACATAATCTTGAAGATTTTGGTGTCTTTCTATTAGGATCAATATTACCCTGTGCGGACTCGTTTACCTTGATACCACTTTTAGATTTCCAGAATTGCCTGTAGTTTGAAGGTGTATTCCTATCGATTATTTCACTTTTGCCTGACCAACTAGTGAATATATAAAAATTTCGTAGTAATTGAATATTTCCAATGTTTTTCATTTTAGATTTAATCAATGTATGGTTTTTGCCAGTGTTACAAAGTTTTTTATTCATTATGATATTTTGCATTGAATCTATTAAGAAGTCATTCTTATTTTCATGCTTTTCAGTTTTGACCAATTCATTATAATCTGATCTTTCAACATCATTCTCTATAGAAGAACTCAATAATACACCCTCGTCTGCATCTAGATCCAGATCTAATATTGGGTTAGGGAAATGAAATGTAGATAAATAGATAATTTCAATACATGGCCCATTTATGAGAAGACTCTCTTGAATTAGTTTAACACCGATTACAATACCACCTTCAAATCCAATAAAGACTATACCACGTTTATGATCCTCAACAAATTTCATTACTATTCCCAATTTTTTAAAGGATTTATCGAGTTGTCGAATCATAGAGTTGAAATCCAATGCGTTATGCAAACGCTTCAATGATTTTAGTTCACCGATTTGAAAACTATAGACATCAATAAATTCAGAATTCATTGTATTTGAGCAAAATAATATCATGTTATTATCATTTTTATTAGCATTTATTGCAAAATTTGCAAAATTTAAGGTATTAATACTCATTTCAAATGCTAACTCTGTTGTATTATAGATATCGTATACACGCAATTTATGATCTTTAGAGAGAATCACCAGATAATTGGATATTACTTGAACTTCAATAAGCTGTGGAGAAGATGGAATCTGCAATATAGCCGTGGGCCTACGGGTTATCAGATCCCATATTATTAGTTTCCCTTTCTCATCGCCAGAGATAAGGCTCGGTACTTCCTTTTCAGGCATGCTCAGAAGGGTTAAGGTAGTAATTTTAGTTTCATGCAATCGAAGGGTGTATGTTGGAAGTGTTGTATCATTTTCAATATTCATTAAAATAGATTGGTTAGGGGAATATTTAAAAATTGTTTGTACTATGCGAACTGTTGCGTATGTTGGAAGTTGCAGTTTTACATAAATTGAAATTTATATTTTTCTATGAAAGAAATTATATGAAGGTCAACTACAAAAACTCAGAGAATCCGATATCTATGAATATGCAGTTTTATAAACACATAAATATATAAAATGAACACCTAAAAATTGCATTTAAATATGTAATGCTATTTATCTGGCAGAAGAAGTTTCAGAATCATTAGCGAATGTTGGTTGCGGAGAAGACAGAGATGACACTCGCTTCATACCAGGTAGCATACCTCCTATACTACCCACTCTAGCATTTCCTGGAATACTAGTTGTTGTTGCAGTGTAATAGTTATTCCTATTTCTTGTAGATCCAACCTTTGGTGTTGTATTCCCAGATGAATTCCTACTGGCTGAACTATTACCGTTTGAGCTTCTTAAGAAACTATTCATCAGTTGTGGCCTCTCCTTAAAATGCGAAAATTCTTGTTCGATAGCATTTAACAAGATACTGTCATTAGCAAGGTCTGACGGTATTTGTAAGTCATTCAACTCGTATTTCTCTTTATATTCATCCAACATCTTCTTACTCATCTTGAACAAATTTGCCCATGCTTGAAGGCTCATCTTTTTCAAAGTGGCCTCAGATTGCTCAGCAAAATCATTGCTTTCATTTGGTTTTGAATGATCCGATATCTCGGATTTATAATGTGCAATCCTTTCAACCATCTCCTTATCACCATTTTGTGAAATATCCTGAAGACTTGATAAGCCTGATGCTTTCAAGCTGTTGATTTGTTTATTTAATTCATTAATTTCATTTGTATAATCATCTTTAACTGCTAATTGATTTTCTAGAGTTGAATCATATTCTTCTTTCAATGATTGAATTTTACTTTTAATTCCGGTTTTTTCATTTGATGCATTATTAATATTCGACAACAGTTCATTATTTTCTTTAGTTAAGTTACTATTTTGTTCCTCTAGTGCGTTTAATTCCTCCTCAATTTCTGCTATTTTCCTTAGCTTTCTCTGTAACATCAAGTTTAAGTTATCCTGCTCATGGGTATAGGAAGATATGTTTTCGTTCAATTTTATCTCTTTCTTTTGAAATGCCTCCAACTTTTCTAACATATTATGTGATTGCATGGTTAATTTTAGATTGGTGCTTGTCAGTGTATCCATCTTCTCATGCAAGGATTCAATGATCCTCGAGGATGAAGATGGGGATGCTGTAACAGCAGCGACCGACATCGTAGGTGGTTTCAAAGTGTCCTCTGACTTGTGCTTAATGGATACTGGATCTGCTAGTGTATTAGTCTCACCACCAGACATAACTGGGGTAACGGTGGAATCAATATTGTCCGAATTGCTTGACATTTTTGTATGTTTTGTATGATCGTGTCCGTGTTCGTCGTCCTCGTGAAGGATATGCTCAATTTCTGATTCTAAAAAGGAACTTTGGGTTCTACTGAGTGGGTGATAATTCATACGAAAATATAATGGTACTTTGGATCGTATATTTCGGTAGAAATAAATCGATCTGCCTCCGGGATTTGCTGATTTGAACTTGCTCTTTTGTTTATGCAGTCTTTATTGACAAGTAAATAACATCCAAACTTCTTCTTCGAATATTCTAAACCCTAACTTCTTGTTAAAACCTTAATTGTGTATGAAAAATACCGCATACAGTAAGCCCTAATATTTGTGTTTTAGGGCTTGTCAATGATTGACTTGGCAAGAAATTTCAATTTAATATGAAAGTGACAGGGTATCCAGTAAACAATCATTGGGAAGAGTGAACCCATTGAATATTTCTCTGTGGATATTAAACCAGATAATACTCTTAATAAGTATACAACAATAGTTGTCACTCGAGAAACAGTTTAGACAAGATGGATGACAATGTTTGGGGCGATGGCTCCTATTCGAGTCCTCCAGTTCAGGACTCACTTACTGCGTTCCATACTACAGTAAATAGTGATGTGATAGGATCCAATTTCAAAAGCTCAATTTCTGATGAAAACGAAAAAGTGGCATTGATTAAAGCAACTTTATCAAAAATTCCTTCAGTAGAAGATAATACGGACAATAATCACATAGATCCGTTGAACGTTCCATGGATAGAACTGGTCAACCTCATTACGGATGAGAATAGAGGTGAAGAGTTTACCACTTTTAAGCGGCTGCTCCAAAATGTTCGAAATGTAAATGATAAATCAATTACTGGTGTGGCATTGATACATTATACCATTATCTATGACCGCTCCTCGTACATCGAATTGCTACACGCCAACACCACTCTCGATATGAATTTGACAGATGATATTTTTAACTATACACCTCTAATGTGGGCCTTTACTTTACAAAGACAGGAATGTTCTACTGAATTGTTCAACTTTTCTAATGAAATAAAATTCGACCAAAAAAGTGAGTCAGGTATAACTGCCTGGGATATGGTTATTCCCGGTTCAGCAATGCACATTTTTCTGGATCAAAATAATATGCTACAGTACCAAGACAAAAATCAACGAGCAACCAATGCAATACAAGACGATGAAAAAATTTATGCAGGTTCAAAAGCTGCACTAGATAATATAGATTTACAAATTGCCGGATTAAGTTTGGCAGGTTCCACTCTAGGTGACGATTTACTTTTCAAAACTCCAGAAGATAGAAATACAATGTTTGGAAACAATGATATCTCTAGTATAAATTCCTATAATCATTTTGATTTTAGTAAATTACTCAAATATCAATACTTTGAGTTTGCTGATTATGATATTCAACAAATTCTGAACTTTGTAGTTTCATTACCAACAGAAAAGCCTCATATTACCATGTACCCCGCAGCTTTACTCTTCCAATGTATCAGATTTGCAGATCACAAGAAAAAGGAACCTATGTTGGTTAAATCATTCGCTCATTTAGCATTCACAAAGATCGTAACTTCCATTTCACATACTGATGACGTGGATAAGACTGAGAATGCTAATCCTCAAGAACAATATACATCATTGTCCACATCAGAACCATTAACAAAATTGGACCAGAACAAGGAATCGGCACATAAGAAAAAGAAGCACTCCGATAAATTTGTGAGCGGTGGTGACATTGTTAGACAATCATACTGGATTGGTGCTCTGACATTCTTATACTACTATCTAACCAAAGATGAATCATTTTTCAAAAGATACCCAACTGTGTTGCAAGGGTTGGTAAATGCCTTACATTCCATCATGATTGAGTTAACCACTTCCATCCATTCCAGATTAACTCCATTAATTGAACCAACCTTGATAAACTACACAACTATCAAGGATGTCGAGCAAACTTTATATAAAAAGGATTGGAATTTTTTCAAGAGGAGAAAGCAAGCTAAACTTTTAAAAGAGAAAAATAAGAAGTTAGAACAACAAAAGGAAAAGGAAGCTTTGAAAAATGTCACGAGTAGTAATGAAGTGATCAATGAAGATTTGACTGATTTATCCCCAGTAGAATCTAAGGCTTCAATAAACGATAATCTATCAACGAACTCATTTTTTGATACAGAGATCATCAAACATTTATACCCACCATCATTAGAAGAGCAAATGAAACCATCTCCAATGAAGGTTGTACAAATATTTGGCGCCTTATCATATGTCTTGAATTTACATCAAATTCACCCTCTATTTCAACAACAATGTTTGTCTATAGCGATTAGCTGGTTTTCTACTAAGTTGTTCAATTTAATTTTGAAGGATCGTAAAAAGAAGACATTGTCAAGAGCCCGTGCGATTCAAATAAGATTAAACCTATCTACACTGGAAAGTTGGATTAAGAATAACGATCTGATAGTAGAAAAACCAAAATTAATTGATGATTTTATGTGGGAAAGATTTCCATATACATTGGTGCAAGAATTATCAGATATTGATTTAGATGCACCTGTAGTTAAAGATGTAACAACATACAAACCAATTGATGGCTACAATGAGTCTATGACGGTGAGAGACCCAGATAATTCACTCTTCTATTATCAGCGGTTTTCAAAGATTGCGTCAGTTTATCTAGAACCTGTTTTTGAACTGTTACAATGGTTACAAGTTGCGACAACATTAGAAGATGAAGATGGGTTAGAAAACACCAGATCATTATTATCAAGCCTGTCAAATTCCCAGTTGTTAAAGTGCATTGATAAATATCATTACGAAGTTAACGAACATAAATTTAGCTCCAAGCTAAAGAAAAAACTAAATCAAGAAATTAAACAGCTTAAATTACAAGAAAAAGTATATTTAGATGAAACCCAGGTCCCATTATTAACTTTACCAACAGTGTCAGAACTTGCAGACGCATATTCTCATGAATCAGATTATCAACCATTTTTACCGGATGATATCCAAGATGCCATTTATGAAATACACGATGAAAACCATAAGATGCGTTTCAATGATCATGGTATTGCTGATTTTGATGATTCTGAAGAAGTTGAGACTGACGTAGAAGATGTCTCCAATACGAAATGTGGCAGCGATGCAGAAGAGCAAAGCATTAAGGAAAAAAATGAAGGTGAAGATAATGACATTTTCAAGGAATTAAAACAACCTATAGCTTCTGCCTCAGTTCCAGTTTGGGCTAATAATGACAGTAATGAAGCAAATCCTTGGTAAACGTACGTATTGTATAATATAAGAAAATGAATATAATCTTTGTTGATCTGCCATCAGGCAATTTTAGATTATTATGAAACTCTTTTTATTGAGGTATGTATATGTGTATCATGTTTATTAATTTATTACTCATCTATAATTCGAATACTTTTTGGTTATTAGAAATCATCAGACAAAACACTAACAAATGGTTCACCTTCAGAAATCTCAGAATTTGCAAATTGGGCATTACTGCCCAACTTTGGACTTAGGTTGGAATTCAAATTAGCACTTCCTTTTGAGGCATTTGAAACAGATCTCTCTTTATTGCCAAACATCTCGGATGCTAAAACAATGGGAGAAGTAGCTTCTACATCCCCACTGGTAGGTGAATTGGGAATCGGCTCCATTGCAACACCGAAATGAGCACCCCCAGTATGTTGTGATATACTATCTCTCTTTGGACGAGTTGCCCGTCGATTGGAGATCATTTTCGTTGGGTCATTTTGAAATTTCTTTATCTCATCTTCTTCAGTGTCTTCCTTATTATCAGTAAACCAAGCATCATTACCGTTTATATCTAAATCATCCTCATTATTATTGACAGTTTCTTTGTACCACTTGTTAATCTTCTTGATGGAATTCTTGAAGTATTTTTTTGGTTTATTTGGACCTTCAATATCGGTATTTTCAGGAGAAGAGGGAGGTGGTGGTCTAGTTTTGTTAGAGCCACTACGTCTTCTGGTGTACGTGTCTGATGGCCTTAAATTAATGCTTGATGAATCGCTAACCTTTACAAGAGATTCTTGTTGTTCAACAACGTTAGGTTGAAATGAGCTTTTTGAGAATGAATTTCTTAAAGATCTGACTTTGCTAACCTTTTCTGCTGAAGCATCTAAACAGACTGTTGGTTTACCCTCCACAGATTCCTGTGGCACTACAGTATTTTGCACTTCTGTATCTGATTCTGACGATTTCTTCGATAGTTTGTCAAAGTTCTCTTTATTCCAAACTCCGCCTCTATAAATTTCATCCTCTGTAGAGTAGAAAACTATATCATCGTAATACGGCACAACCAAAGATTCCTTTATTGCCTCGGCAAATTTCGATTTAATTGCATTCGTAATAACATTGTAGGATAACTTACTTGAGCTAACAATTGGTTCAATTTCTAAGTCAAGAATAGGTTCAGATGAGAAAGCATACCACAGCCTGTTAGATGGTGGAGGTTTTATAATTGCAATCATCGGTCCAGTAATTTCCTTCACTGTAATTGATAATTTAATCGTAACTTCTCTTTGTTTAAAATGCGATCCTAAGTTAATATTAACCTTCGTTGAAATAATGATAGACAAAGAACCCTTGTATGACAAATCCAAGGCAAATTTCGTTAACCCCTCGGGAGATAATTCAACTAACTTTGGGTTTGTGATAAAAGGTGCACTGTTACCCACATCTACTTTTTCGATTATAAAATCGTCAAGGAAACCCGGTTTATTAATTTTAGTTAATTTTTTGTATACCCTATCCAAGATAGCCTGGTTTAATGCATCAGTTTGTTGTAATGAAAGAAATAACCTACCGATTAATGCATTTAACCATTTAGTAGTCAATTGGCCCTTGGTAGAGTTTATAGTTTGTATTAAATATAACATATCTGGTGTATTCAAATGTGCAGTTACTGCTGAGATCATAGGGTTCAATAATGATTTATCATCAGCTTGTGATTTCGACAAATTTTTAGATGCTCTGATTAATTCAAAATACCAATCCTCTTTATCCATATTATTTTCGAAATAAAGAAAGAATTGGTTTGCATCTGTCGTTGATAATTCTGTTGCTTCTTGACCAGGAATCGTAGAAATATTATTAGGGGCAAATTTAACAGTACCCTCTTCAGTCAAACTGGCAGCACCATTTCTAAATAAAGCAATACAAGTTTTCTTAGTAAACAAACTAGCATCCAATAATTCTTTCTTAGAAGAACGTGGCCATATGGTAACAAAAGTATTTTGTAAAGATATGGCATGCGCTAGATTACTCTTTGGTGAATTGTCCCTATATAGGAATAAGTTACCATGTTTCAAGACAGCATAAAACCTTTGTCTTTTCTTAAATTGAGTTCTAACCAATATGTTTTCATCAACGTTAGTTGCACCAATTAATTCAATTGGGTGATAGAAATATTGGTTTGTCACAGTGATCCAGCCCTGTCTTTCGGCATCTACACCAATCGCCTCTTCTAACTGTCCTGCCTTAAATTTAGCACCAATTTCGGATATCAATAATGGATATGCAGCATCCTTATCAGAGCTATTCTCATCAGTTGCTTCATTATTAACCTCGACTTGTCTGTTCAGATATAGAAATGCAACGACCAAAAAGGGTAAAAAAGTGATCCCCCCAAAGAGATATACGAAAAGAAACGTCTTAATACTTATCATTTAGGCCCAATTAGAGATAGACTTGTAATCAATAATTTATATTAAATAAAGGTATCAAAATTGAAATAGTAAAGAGTCAAGTTGAATTGTGTCAAGTTGAATCGCTGGCTCGTATAAATCGTATTTGCCAGAGTGTAAACCATATTTTTACAAGACTAACGTCAGGGTAAATTAAATATTTTATAAGAAGCATTTCTACTCAAAAGAGAAGAGACGGTATGAAGATTACAACAAGAAGTATATATAATCTAACTATATCAGAGTCATTAAATCAGTTTTTTTGTAGTTTGTAGTCATTAAGTTACAATGTAACTCTAGTACAGTGTGAATATATAAAAAATCATCAGGATAGTTAGATCAATAGTCGTACCGGCAAGATCGTGTTTAAAACAAATCTCATACCATCATCTGATGGTTCCATGAATTTTGTTTATATCACAGAGAGTCTCATTTTTTCAATGGGAATAGCAAATCAATAAAATCAGCTGTCTAAGACCAATCATCCATTCTCCCAGGATGAGCAATGTTGTCATGCTATCATTCCTATAAAAATTTGTACACATAAGAACAATAATGTGCATGACTACCCATCCCAAAATACTATTATGTCCGCCCGGTCGAAATAATAATCATCATAATAATATAACTTGCTAGTCCCCTCAAAGAAAAATATATCTCTTGTCCAAACAAAACATGTATACACCATGTAGCTGAGTTGAGACCATACAAGTAAAAGAAATATAATGAATATAATCTTGATTTCCGTCATACAAGGCTGAAACTTAACGAAAAAAAGGTTGTCGACATGCAGTATCTCACTATTCAGTCGGAACAATTGGTAATTATAAAATTTTTAATCACCGGAAAATCAAAGAAAATCAATATATTGGTTTCACTTGAATGGACCAACCACCTGGTTGGACCCCATGGGTATCCATGCAATGTTTGTCTTCTTTAAAAGAATAGTAAAGAGAGTTAATTAAACTGTTGTGGAACTGAAAAAAATTTGCGCTGCTTTTATAGTTTTTGGCTCTGGGAAAAAATAAATCGCAGGCATTGAAAAAAAATTGTTAGGGTTTAAACAAAACAACTAATAATGTACTTCTTATATAACTAAATATTTTATTCATGCATGCATGTATCCCATCCTTCGCAGCTCAGCCTGGATAGCAACTCGGGCCTCCTCGTCATAGTCGATTGTATCAGTTCTGTAAGAGTTTTCAGAGAGTCTGTAAAGTGATCGGGAAACGTTCTGATTCACTTGGGTGAACTGGTGACCAGTGATTTTGATGCCGTTGTGACTCTTTGTTCGGTAATATTCATTTAGTATCTTCCGAACGTGTCTTTGTATCTGTGTTTTGGCTTCAAAGATCTTCCGCTCAATTTCTTGTTGATGCAGTGCTGTGGAAGGCGATGCTTGGCTTAAAGTTGTATGCTGCGATGATTGCGATCCTGAACCATTATTATTGTACCTATGTGACCCAATATATCTTGTTAATCGTTGGCAACTTATGCATATCTTCCAGGAATCAGGTTGTCCTACCTCTATGGCTGTGGTGTGTAGACAACTTTCATGATATTTGAATTTACAATGAGCACACTCTGTGTCAATCTCTGGTCCTTCCTCCCCACATACTTTACATTCGGTTCCTAAATCTTCATCATCATCTTCTTCTTCTTCTTCTTCTTCTTCTTCACCTAAATTGGTACCATCTATTACTAGATCGCCAGAGCCATCGTACCATCTGTATCTCTCTCTTTCTGAGTAATAATTAATTACAGTCCCTATTTCAAATCCCAACCCGATGTTGATATTGACGCACCTCTCGTGTTCACTTCTATAGTTGTAAATCACCTTTAAAGTTTTAGATGGTCTCCTGCACTTGGGACAATTTGAATTTGAAGAATATTGGTGCCATTTCCTTATACAATCATGGTGAAATATGTGGTTACAAGGCAGTAACTTCCCTATCGTGTCACAGACACCCTCTTTCTTTTCCACTTGCTCTCCTAGATTAATTAGATCTATACAAATTGGACACTCCATCCTGGTATTCGCTTCTCTGTCTATATAATGTTGTCAAATTTTGGTTGGTTTTGCCACATGCATATCCCCTCAATTAGAATGTCTTGTGCAAGAAATTCAATAAAATATAATTACATATATATATATATATTATTGTTGCGATGCGACAAAGATTCGAGTAAGAAAAGGGATAATAATACAAGCAAACAAAGTATGTCACGTCATCAGTATGACTTAGTGATGTGTATGAATCTGCCAGGTACAAGTATCGGCCTACTATGTGAGAAATGTGATGGTAAGTGTCCGATATGTGATTCATTAGTACACCCAAAGGCGAAAGTAAGAATTTGCGACTCATGTGCGTTTGGGAAGAGTGGTACATCATGTATCATTTGTAATGGAGGTGTTGGTGTCACCGAAGCACACTATTGTTGGGAATGTTGTAAACAGGAAAAGGATAGGGATGGATGCCCTAGGATCTTAAACGTCGGTAGTAATAAGCTTGATAAGCATTTCGAGAAGAAATCCATGGAATAGAGGATGAACACTCATCCGTGATTAAATGTAATAATAGTTGATTTGTATGCATGTATGTATAGATATAGATATATAAAAAAGCTGCAAAAATATTTTCATGACTAATATGGATTTAAGTTGATATCATCTGAAGCAAGTGGTTCGGACGGGTTTTCACGAATAGCAGTACCGCTGTAAAAGGATGCTTCTTCCTCAATGCATTCGTGTAAATCATTCCCAAATTGAGGATCTGCAGCAACATTACTATTGCTACCAGACAAATTAAGGACATCTGCTTTGTTACCACTTGGTCTATCCGTAATATCTTCCAAAGCATCGCTGCTTCTTTGGTGAGATAATTCGGGTGAAGGTACAATAAATGAAAGATCATTGAGAAATATATTATTCATTTTGGCATCCAGTTGTTTTATAATATACATGTGAGTATCATTTCTGTTGTATTCACGGATTAGCCGATTTATCTTAGCAGCAAGTTGTTTAATGTTGCCTACCAAGTCATTCCTGGTTCTAATTCCAAGAGGAATACATTGTCTGAAAAGGAAGATAAGTTTCTCACATTGATTGAATTTTTCGATAATCTTTTGGTTTTCAATTTCCAATGATTGGAAAACTTCATTAACGTTGGTTCTTCTAATAGATATGATTGTATCTGGTAAACAATTGAATTCAATAAAGGAGCCATTGAAGCATGACATTACATTTATAGAGTCAATCCAATTGTCTCTCTCATAAACATTTGCGCATTTCCAAACAACTTTACCATGACAACCCCATATGATTAACTCAGGACCGTCTTCGAGGTTCACAGTTTCTTCTTCTGTTTCCTTCATTTTGTCATTTTCTGGAAGTTCTGCAAATGTACCTTTATAGGACATAATTTCAAATCCATTCTTATAATGCACAACATAATAACTCTCATCTGTCTCTTTATCTCTATGAACTTCGGTATCCAGACATCCGATATTTTCACACGTTGACCCTGTGCTATTATAATTATAAAAGTGATGTTGATGTAATGTCTTATTTTCATAAATAAATATACCCGCAGTTGTTAGAAGTACTGTCTTCTGTTTCCATTGATTTTTTTCGTCTAATTCTCTTATTTCACCCATTTGAACAATTTTAATATGGTAGTGTTTAATCCTATTTGACTTTATGAGTGTACCGGAGGGTATTATAGTCTTGTTCAAAATTTCGAATGGTGGAATATCGATTTTACCAAGAGAATTTCTTGGAACTCTAAAATATGCACCCTTGAATTCTCTAAGGATATTAAAATACTTTTCATATTTGTTATCCGTCGAATGCTTTCGGGATATTCCATAACTTGTCAAATCTGTAGGAATCTCTTTAATAACAGATTTCGACATTGATACGTTAAACAAGTCCCCATTAAAGATATGTTTGTAAATATCAACATCCTCAAAAGTAGCGGTAGATGATTGGGACATAACAGATCCTGAGTAAAATGGATTTGTGGGAGCAGCTAAAGCACCGAGGGATTGCCCGTTATTACTCGATGCGTGTGAAAAATATGAAGAAATGGAATTCGAAGGTGGTCTAGTTAATTGTTTGGTCGAGTGTGTCGTTTCAGTAATGAAACCAGTTACACTTCTAAATTCATTATTAACATCTTTCTTTAACGTTGATTTATGATGATGTATAATATCATTTGGTGAATATATATGAATAGCATTCGTGTCTACCTTACTTGAAGTATTTTTTTGTTCATTTTCGACGAGGGTGTCATTTGGAAGTTCAGTTTGAGATGTGTTATTGGATTCACAGGTTGCGCTCTCTTCTAAGTCAGTTGTCCTTCCCTCTGAAAATTCTGATAAGACAGAATTGGTTCTTGATGATATGGCAGAATCTGGAGATTGTTTAATTTTTTCGAAATAGCAAGAAAAGTCAAATTTTGGAGATTCTTTGCATATAATATTTGAATAATAATAACCAAGAATTTCGATTGGAATCTTATTACCATTAGAATAATTATCTTCATGAATCAAGTTGATAAACTCTTGTTTGGTCATCTTTTTCTTGTTATTTGGGTTGAATGAATCTGTATGCAACATTAGTAAGGAGAATACCATAAAATAAACCTGATCAGAATTAATCCAGGGGCAATTATTTAAATAGTAGGCTCTCTGTTGTTTATAATATACTCTGGAAAATTCAGAAAGTAATCTGTCTATTTCTTGAGCTTCCTTTGGTAACTCTAAAAACATCAATAGTTTTCTTAAAGAAATATCTAAAGCATCTTTCTGAAAATCAAAATGATTCATAAGATAGTAATTTAGACAATTCAATTTGTATTCTTCGTTTTTAGTGGATAATATGACACCGATATTCTTACCATACGGGGATAATTTTTTTAAATAATCATCGAATGGTTCATTGGGAGCTGGTTTGGGTGGTTTGGAAGTTTCCTCCAATGGAATAAGAGATTGAGATGAATGATTATGTAGGTGAAATTGTTGCTTTTGTTGCTGTTGTTTAAATGATGACACACTTGGTGATCTAAGGTTAACAAAGCTTGATAGAGCATTGACGATGGAACTACCTCTCCTTGAAGTATGTGTTGTTGAACTACTCCCTTGTTGTAGTAATGTTGGAATGTTGACAGAGTCATTGGATAGATCATTGGCTTTTAATGACTGGTCCATAATGGTGTTTCCCACTGAATCCATAAATGCTGGAGAAGCCCGTTCCGAGAAAGAATGGCTGTGAGACCTTCTAGAATGGATACTTTTCGAATTACTACTATTACTGACCGTAGTTTTCAAACCTAAATCGCCCATAGTTTTTTGTATTAATGGAGAGCCTCTTGGTAATGAGGAAGGTGGCGGTGGTCTAGTCCTTTTTAAATATTCTGATGAACCAACAGTTTTACTACGTCTTCTATTAAGAGCACGTTCTGAAGTCATGGTTAGCGGTGGGGATGACTCCTTAGTTACAGCAGAAATTGAACCGACGTCTTCAGTTGATCTTAAGTTTCTTAAAGACGCTAAATCATAAAACATGGGGTTTACCAATTGAGGAGATTTAATTCTTTCAATGCTATTTTTCTTCGAGAGGCTAGGGGTAGTTTCTTTTATGCTACTTGTATCATAATATTTCGATGAAGCAGTTGAGGATCTTGTTCTCATTCTTGAAAACGAACTTCTCCTTTCTACAAAATCCAAACTGTTTCTATCATTACTATCGTTTCCGGAAGGGAATTTCTCCAAACTTATTCTTTTGGGGCTTGTAGACATGTATCTTTTCACCACTTCATTTGTTGTAAAAACAAAATGTTGTTTAGGATCTAATGTACGTTTCAGATATTCGACGTCATCTATATCACTAGTACTCTCCTCTTCAATTGGGGTAGGTAAGTTAACAACTTCTTTCATATTGTCTATCAAATCGTTGGTGGGCTGATGGTCAGTATTAACAGTAATGGCATACTGTGATCGGTTATCGTTATTGGTTCTGTTCGATTTAAAATTCAAGTCGAGCATTTTGTTTTTAATTCTTCTCATTTTATTTTGTAATTTATTCGGTTCATTATCGTAGTCCAATAAACTGCGGTTCGTTGATAATATGGAACTATTCTGATCACTTCCTGAGTCCCCTATATTATCTTTAATTTGGCTGGGGTTTTTAATATCATCGGTTGAATAGTTCATAGAATCAACACCCTGTGATATTAATTCCTTTGATTTATTGATATCTGAGGGCATTTTGTCTACATTCTGCATATCAGTTTCTGTCAATCCATGAGTGTCTCTATTGCTAAGCCCACTCTGAAATATTTTGGATTTGAGCAAGGATGAGATAGATTGACTCATTGTAGCTCAAATAGTATCCCTAGTTTGTAATGCGATGTATTCTTTTTCCCCCTTCGTCTTCGTAATAAAATATTGACGCAATTCGATGAAGTATATTTCCCTTATGCAGTATGAATGTACAAATGTATGATTTAAAATCAGATAGGATCAGGTGAAAATTTGTTACTTGACAATTAGAGTGTAGTTTTGTATGCCTGCTTATTTTCCACCCAATACCTCCTAATAATCGGTGGCCTGTATTCTATTACAGGTATAAGATAATAGGAATTGTCTATATAGGAGCTAATTTTTAGTTCGCGCCCTTTTCACATGTGACCGAAAGTGGCTCATGTTTTGCTAAACTGTTTAATTTCACGATCTCTTGAGAACAGGTACTAGTCCATTTCCCTATAATCACAGTCATCTAACAAAGAGTCGTTGTCTTTGAAAGATACTAGTGCATTGCAGCAGACGCGTTAAAAAGTATGTCTGAACAAGAATCTTTTGAAACACCTTACTTCCAACCACTTAATCCCGCTCAAGAGCATTATCTGAAGAGAGAATTGCTGAAATTCCAATTGGAACATGAATTCGACCTCTTGAATGATCATGGTGCATTACGTAGATTTGGTTATCCTTTTAGTCCAAATGACCCCAAGGAGAAGTATGCGGCTGCAAAGAGAAAGTCTCAAGACTCTGTTAGAACCTCTTTCTCAAGTGCTCCTGAAGATATGAGTACGACACAGTTTCCTATGCTGAACTATATGCTAAATGAATTTATCATGACGTTTCCACTACTTTCAAAAAATATATCAGTGGATCAATCCTTTTGGCAAATGAAAGTTCAAGTATTTTTTGAACACTTTATGAGTTTAGGGTTTAGTGATAGTTATGATAGGGAACAGGCGTCAAAACGCAAGAAGATGTCACAAAAATTCAAGAAAATTATTTTGTTGTTGTTTAACTCAGGTGTTGGATCATTGAATGAGCTTGATTACTATAATGCAGATCAGTATTTCAGTTTAAATGAGGGCGCTAGACAGAGATCCAAGATTGAAGAATTTGCCATTCCAACAAGGGAGAACCTGCAAAATTTGATCACAAATGAAGCTGTATATATCAATAATTGGGATGTGAATGTAATTGCATTTGTTGACGATTCACTATTGTATCATACCACATTCACTACTGAAACCAAACCATCCACATCAGGTTCAATGGTATCCGCCAACGCAATAAAATCCTTATCAACAACTTCCAAATGGATGAAAAACACTTTTACTATGACAACCAACACTACGACATCGCTATTTTCAAGATTATCTATTACAAATTCGACAAGTACAACAACAACCTCTATATCTTCATCTGGGTTAAGTTCTCCAGTATCGGGGATCAAAAAGAGTAACCATAAATATAATTTTTTGATCAAATTGAGATCAAAGGATTCTGAAGATACAAGGTATACCATAAAGTCTTACTACCAATTTAAGGTATTAGCAGAAGAATTGAAGACGCAATCCCCAGGCAAGAAGTTACCGCGTTTACCTCACAAAATCAAAAAGAAGCGTGGCTTTCAAAATACAATGAGTCCAGCTGCTTCAATCAAGAGTATACCTGCTTCTCCTAGGGTTAGAACAACTGATCATTCTGACAAGGAAATAGATGACTTAGATGAAGATACCGATGACTTAGACGAAGATACCTTTGAAGATGAAGATATTGAAAAGGGCATCCTATTGCAAGATAAATTGAGAACCTCGTTGAGACAATATTTAAGGCAACTCTGTAAAGATAAAGAAATTGTTGTTTCCCCAGTATTACTGAAGTTCTTTGAAACTGACAGAATTGAATCCACTATAATGCTTGCTGACGAACTTGTTCAAAAAGATATCAAGACTCGTGAATTTATTGATATTCAGAATTTTGAAACTCAATTAAACTTTCAAAAAGCGGCTTTGGAGAAGTCATTGCTTTTACAAGATTCAATGAAAGATTTCAAGGACAACGTTCTTAGTGACGAAAACTACTTAGTTCGTCTTATTCATGAAATTAAGGAAAAGGATCAAATTTCAGACTTATCCCCGGTCTTGAAAAGCTTCATTGAATGGTTCAAAATATATTTATCCTCAATGATTTACCAATTATTCTTAGGTAATGATAACAGTTATGGATTTTTTACCCAAATTAGAAGATTGCATAAATTAATGCCATATACTATGATGGAACAAATTATGAGATTTACGAATCCAATGGCCATCATGAAGGGTATGATCGATTTGTTTATGGCACAACCACCCCAGTTTGTTGGTGGTGGTCAATCACTTTTACAAACAATGTTTTCCACTGTTTTGAGTGATGATTTGAAAAATTATAAAAGAACAGTCAAAGAATTAGAAGATTTGATTGTTAGAGAGTCTAATACTAAATCCGATAGTTTAGCTGTTATTAAATGTTTGAAAGGATTTATTTTCAATAAGAAGCATGATAACAAGTTTAGTATGACAGAAGTTCAGGAAGAAAGTATTGCCATGGGTATGCCATCTGTCTTGATTATCTTGATGAAGCATGATGATTTAAATTTGATCCCTAGCGAGGCAGTTGCTGAGGTTATCGAATCCTACACCTCTTGGAAGCTTTCCAGTGAAAGTAAAGAAGTTGAAGCTGATAAAAATGGTATATATTTTCAACGTATTAAAGAATTATTGATCCTATACATTAAGGAACATGATAAAAGATTGATGAGACAATTATGGCAAGATCCAGAATTGTTGCAATTGTTGAAAGCCATTGTAACATTGGTCTATGAACCAATGGTAAAAATATTTAAAGTTGCCCGTATGGATATTGCTTTAAAGAATTTTGAAAGATTCATGACGGACTTGATTAAATTAATTGAACAGATTATTAATGGTGAGTTGGGTGCATCCACCCAATTCAATATAATTGATTGCATTAACAATTTAGTTACAAAACACCAAGATTCCTTCTTTGAGTTTGTTCATGATGTCTATCTCAACGATACAGAGAATATATTTGAAGGGTTCATCATCTGGTTTACCAATATTGTTAGATTCTTGCAAAATAGTAAGCATGGTGAACCAGAGACTAGAATTGACTTCAATGTTTTCTTGTTGGAGCATGCTGATGAAGTCGACATTGACTTACTGAAGAAGCAAGTGGACGATGTTCTCAATAGAAAGGCCAATGCTCGTAAGATCTACAAGAAGATCTTAGACTTGAAGATGAAGGAAGAAAGTAAGAATGCAGAAGGTAAGGATAAAATTCTAGCAAACAAATGGAAGGAGGTGAACAGTAACATCATCCCAGATGGTGTTATGAATCTGGGCCTTGACGATGGTGATCTTGTAGACTTGGATATTGATTTAAGTGACTACGATCACATCCTGAAGGATGATAACACTCAACTTGAACAAAAGTACCGTGATTTGTTGCAACAAGAGGTAGATGAGAGTGAAATTGAGAAATTTGGGAACGCATACATGTGTGATATTCTACGCGAGGCACTCTTCTCGGTGGACTAATTGTATTCAAGTAAATATCTAATATCATATCTAACAGCATATCGTAATACATAGTACAATGGCAAACAGTTTCTCATGGAATTTTCGGCCGGGTCAAACAATATCTGGCTTTTTTTTCGGGATCGATCAAAAAAGGGAAGGCATGAATTTGAAACGTCGTCTAATTGAGGCAACAGTTAACAGATCAGGAACACAAACACAACTAAACATGGCCTCTTCTAATTCAATTCAACGTATCTTAACTATAACAGGTGTTGCCGCTGCATTAGGTGTCACTGGTTATGCAATCTATTTTGACTACCAGAGAAGAAACAATCCAACTTTCAGAAAGCAACTAAGAAACAAGCTAAGAAAGCAAAAGAAACAAGAGAAGTTGGAACAAGAACATGCCAAGCAAACTAAACTACAAGACATTAAGAATTTCTTGAAGGATGAATTAATTAAGAATCCAATCCCAAGTGATCCAACTCAAATTGAAACTATTTTTGCTACCAACGTTGAATTAGGTGAACGTCTATCCATGACCCCAGGTAATGAAATGGAAGCAGCTGCCAAGTTTTACAAGGCATTAGCTGTGTACCCTAAACCAACTGACTTATTGGGCATTTACCAAAGAACCATTCCAGAGAACATTTATGAAATGATTGTCTTGATGATTGCTGTTATGCCACCAGTTAACATCACAGACTTCATTGCTGGTGGTATGGGTGAACCAAGTATTGACGGTGATGATGAACCATTAATTTCTGAAATTATTAATGAAACTGTTGAAGAAGATATCGATGCAATTGAAGAATTAAACGAAGAAGAAGTCGAAGCAGAGCTTGAAGCTCAAGTCGAAGCTCAAGTCGAAGCTGCTGTTGAAGCTGAGGAAGCTAAAAAAGAAGAAGATGCTGAATTAGAAAAAGAAAAACAAGATGCTGTTGATAAAATTGTTGAAAAGTTTACTCATCAATATGAAGAAGCTTGGGGTAAATTTGAACCAGCATCAGCTGAAAGTGAATCTGAATCTAAGCCAAAAGAAGAAAATGATGTAACAACTGCCTAATCATCTTTATAATGCATGTTACTTATCTTTGTATTTAATTCAATCATGTAAATAAAATTTACTCCACTCAGCTGCTGAAGACTAAGCTTATCTTGGAGTCGAAATTGTCAGTATCACTATGTACAAGGTATATTAAACGAATATTATATGAAACTATAAATTACTTTGGTATGTAATGTAGGAACCCACTGCATAGATAAATACCGTAGGCCAGCATACTCAAAGTGTGGCCCATATTGAATAAAAGACTGATTCCATGAGATTTACCAAATTCCTTTCTCAATGGAGCGTCAAATTTCTCTAATTCTTCAGCATTATCCTTGTACTTTTCCTTTAAAGCCAATCTTTGTTCCTTGACCCTCTTGTTCCATGGTAATAGCCAAAATAAGTTTATCAACCCAGAGGCAGAGGCAGCGGTCAATGTTACGACAGGACCTGTAGTCAAGGTGAATGGAGCTGTAAGGGCCAGAAGGACTGGTGAAATAGATTGCATTTGGAAGAAGGTTGGGAATACCTTGTTCTGTAAATGAGAGAATTGACTTTTCTCTAGGACCTTGAATGCAATTGGTGAAGCGACATAAGAGTAAAATGCGGTACCACCGAAGCTGAAATTGACGTTAGTATTACGAAATTCTACACTATCAAATATATAGCACAACTTACGCAAAGGAATAAAGTAATAAATGAGAGGCAGGTTTCAAAAGTGCTAAGGAGACGGCCATTATCTGTAGTTGTTGTTCTATGGGAATATCAGAATGGAGAGATAAAACATCCTTAGGCTAAATCCCCTGATATATCAAAAACACCGAATCGCTATTAGAAGAAAAAAAAAAATAGATAATTTAAATAAAATAAATTGTTTTATAGAAAAAGAACAAGAGATCGAAAGAGAACAAATAAATATCATGGTTGTCAAGGCTATTCAACAGGTATCTATTGCACGTAATGGTGTTGAATCCTTTATTCATCCATGTAAAAAGATAACCTTACAGTATTGTAACTGGGGTGGTTCCTCCCAAGGAATGAGAGACTTCCTAACGTCCAAGAGATTAGACAAAATTGCCATGGCCCATCCATACATTCAATTCGAAGTTATTAAAAAATCAGGTCACCCCTTAGTTAAGGCAGAGTACACAAATGGTCGTGATAAAGTCGTCTGTGTACGAAATATGAATATTGACATTATTGAAAACAAGTTGAAGTTGGTTAGAGATTCTAGTGGTGATATCTTACGTAGATGGACCAAGAATGACAATGTTCGTACACTTAACCAGAGTGTCAGAGGTATCTGGTCGCCAATCCATGCAGCTACACAACATAAGGTCTGAATATCCCAGAGAAAACCTTGGATGGATGGTGCTCGATCGGGCAATGGTGTATAACCTGTAAATAACAAACACAAACACTATATTTAAAGTACATATGAAAGCAGTAATCTATTCTTCTATCACACTGTGAAAGATACATCTTTAACAATGTCGCTAAGAGAACCATACATAGCTTATGTATATTTACCCGGTTATCCATTACAATATCAATTTTTCACTCGCATCTCTAATTATACAAAACATATATTGGTATACTGGAAGATCTGGAAAGCATAAGTATTCAAAAATCGCCAGTATTGAGAATGGATTACTTGCCATTTATTGATACCTATGAACTTTTACCAGAAAATGAACATGAAATAGACCTTTTGATTAGTCAGGAATTAGCCAAGGTAAATCAAGCACAGATTCATCCCGAGACTTACAAGAGTATTATCCCATTAGGTGCTCAAAAGCATTACTTTGAAGACTCGTTATACGTTGAATATTTAACACCTGCAACTAGGAAGAAACGTCCAATGAGCCGAAGGGATCTGGAAGATTCGTTTCTTGAAAGTTATAAGAATAAGCATCCAAGGATAGATCTTGAACGGTATTCGTTAGATGGTGATAGAGATATGTTAGCTATATCGGAAGCATTCATTCATCATGAATTGCTCACGTTAGAACATTTATTACCAAAAACTATAGTGAACCAGTATGCAGTTAATAATGATTTTATGAAAGCATGTAATGAACGGATACAAACGGCGATTGATTCTCAAAGACAGCAATTGAATGATTTAGCAGCATATAGAAAGAAAGTGCAAGAGAAACAAATACCTACATTCCAAAAATTACAGACTGACTATTGCGAAAAGGTACTGGACAAGATAGATGAGCAAGTTTGGTAATGACAGGGATGCTTGATAGAATTGCAAAAATGCAACAGCCTACATATCTACCTAATATAGTCTTACATATATATGTATCACCCTTTTAATGATTATGAAATAGAGATAAAAAGATGTAAAGATTGATGATTATAATATTTAAACGCGAAAGATAAAATTGATTATATATGTTAATGTTATATATTAATTAAATCTATTTGTCTAAGACATCAGCATCGTATCTAGTCTTGAACCAAGCAATGGTGTCTTCCTTAGAGGTCTTGTGAGAGTTACCGACAACAGCCTTACATCTCTTTCTTCTGGCGACTCTAGCACCTGGTCTACCCATGACGACGTAGAAATCCATACCGAAAATACCGATAGATGGATCGTACTTGATACCTAAATCAATGTGTTCTTGGATACCAAAACCGAAGTTACCAGTAGCAGAGAAGTTCTTGGTTCTTAATTGATATTCCTTAACCTTTAAACCTCTTTCAATGATTTCTTCAGCCTTTGGACCTCTGACAGTGACGTGAACGGCAATCTTTTCATTTCTTCTGATACCGAAAGTTCTGACAGTGTATCTAGCCTTAGATTGAACTGGAGTTTGACCAGATAATTGTTCTAAGACCTTGGAGGCTCTGGTTAATCTATCACCAGATTCACCAACAGAAATGTTTAAGACCAACTTTTCGATCTTAAGTTCACGCATGACATTTTGAGCTTTAGCAGACATCTTGAATTGTATGTGTTTGGGACGGATACTTTGAAATATGAAAGCAGCAATTAAAAAGAGAGGCCTTTAATAGAGTATGTCTTAAATAAAGATGAGAAAATGCTCTGTATATTTGTCGATGCAGAATAATTCAGGCGAAAAGTTGAGTCCATTACAGTCACGTGTGAATTTTGCAATTGGGTTTGTGACAAACTTGCGCGTCTTTCCCGAAATGGTAATTATATGTTTTCAAATTTTTAAATAATAAATAAACCTACACATTTTTTGTATTATTTAATAATGTACAGGTGTTTAAAACAGTCACCTATTTTTCATATATTAACAAAGTTACCCGGGCGGATTGGAATTTTTAGTTTTTCAATATTATTTTCTTGTATTAATTTATAAGAGAAAGGGTGGCAAAATGAATTGCTAGGGTTTATAGTTTAGCTTCATATATTAAGGTCCAAATCCACTGTCAGATATACATTCGATTTCAAATATGCAAGCTATTGCTGACAGATTTACACCTGCTAGTGCTCTAGTGAGAGAATTACAATATGATAAGGAGGAAACGCTTCAGGATGATTTTATTACAGGTGCCAACAAGTTTCAACGTATGGCGCCATCAATTGCCATGCCTCCAATCTCCTCTCCACAACAATTTCTAAGAGCTCATACTGATGATTCCAGAAACCCAGATTGTAAGATCAAGATTGCTCATGGTACCACTACTCTAGCGTTCAGATTCAAAGGTGGTATCGTAGTTGCGGTCGATTCTCGTGCCACCGCAGGTAATTGGGTCGCTTCACAAACAGTTAAGAAAGTTATTGAGATCAACCCATTTCTTTTGGGTACCATGGCTGGTGGTGCAGCAGATTGTCAATATTGGGAAACTTGGTTAGGTTCTCAATGTAGATTAAGTGAATTGAAGGAAAAGGAACGTATTTCTGTTGCAGCTGCTTCTAAGATTCTAAGTAATTTAGTCTATCAATATAAGGGTGCCGGTTTATCGATGGGTACTATGATTTGTGGCTATACGAAGAAGGAGGGGCCAACCATCTATTACGTAGATTCTGATGGAACAAGATTAAAAGGTGATCTCTTCTGTGTGGGTTCCGGTCAAACATTTGCTTATGGTGTTCTTGACTCTGAATATAAATGGGACTTATCCGTTGAAGAAGCACTATATCTAGGGAAGAGATCGATCTTAGCTGCTACTCATAGAGATGCCTACTCTGGTGGCTCTATTAACCTATATCATGTAACGGAAGATGGCTGGGTTTACCACGGTAATCATGATGTTGGTGAGACCTTCTGGGATGTTAAGAAAAAGGAAGGTTCATTTAATAATGTCTTCGCCTAAGTAAAATGACATAAATATATACACCAATATATATATAGAAACGCACGTACTCATATTTTTAAAAAAACCTATAATAATAAAAGAAGGAAAGATTCTAAATTAATTAAAAGATTTCTATAAGAACCTAAAATTACAATTGTTATATAAGAACTACCTATATAATACCCTGAAAGAAAAAGTATACCCAAAAAATAAAAAGAATAATAAAGATTTTTGTATAATATGACAATCAAAATGACGATATTATCATGAATGCATGTTTAAATTTCAGTATTGTACGTTGCAATCTCATTGCCGGAATTTTCTTTCTCTTTATTATCGCCCTGTATAGCTTCTGTATCGTTAACAGTTGCATTAGCATCCGCCATTTCAACATCGCTATCCTCACCGTCACTACTATTTATATTACTTCCACTATTGTCCGCACTATCATTATCATCACTACTGGCGGCACTTTCACCATCCTTATCATTATCAATTTTAGCATCACTCTGTTCCTCTTTCTCTTCGACATCAATGCTCTTCCCATTTCGTATTTCAATATTTTCATCATCGTCACCATCTTCATTATCCTCACTAGATGAAGTATCAGAGTCAGATGAAGAATCTTCTTCTTCTTCCTCTTCTTCTTCCCCGCTTCCTTCTTCTTCATCGTTATCATCTTCATCTTCTTCTTCACCTTCTTCTTCATCTTCTTCTTCTTCTTCATCTTCTTCTTCATTATCACTACTGCTAGTATCTTCGTCACTACTAGATTCGTCACTTTCCTCCAGTTGACGTTTCCGCGGAGTGATACTATTACTAGGTGATGATGCCTTCTTAGGAGAAGATATGGAAGCTTGTGCATGTGAAGTTATTTGTTGAGCCTGTTGAGCTTGTGGTTGTTGTCTTGGTTGGAAGAATCTAGATAATGCGCTTGGATTAAACCCATCTGTATTACCACCGTTTCTTGGATCCGGTGTTGTCCCTCTTACTGGTGTATTTGTTTCAGTTGCTGTAGCTGATTTCGATATGGAACTTGGTGATGGTGTGGTAACTAATTGTTTAATCTTGCCGTTTGTTACCTTTGCTGTGGCAGCATTTACAGCAGCAGCTAGGATAAGATTTAGATGTTGTGGGTTCTTATCCATCAACGCAGTTAGTGGATTTCCTGTGATACCCTTGTTCTTAGCCGCTTGTGTAACTTGATTGATTGTCATTGCTAATGCTTGAGTTAAAATACTGGCAATTACTTGCTTGGAAAGCCCCTTCCTATCTTTAGTCAAAATCATTAATTGTTCTTGTAAATACTTCATAGTTCTTTGATAATCGCTAGCACCGTTATTGACATTCTTACTGCTCGAAGCAGCTCTATTCGCAGCCAACGTCTGTGATATGTTTTGTTTTTTACCATTATTCGCTTTTGTCGCGGTTCCTGACTTTCTTGATAAATCAGAAGATCTCTTTGCCTTTTGTTGTTGCTGTTGCTCCAGTCTTAATTGAGCAGCTTGAGCCTTTGCCTTCGCAGCTTCAGCTTGTTTCTTCTTTTGGCGTTCTCTTTCAGCAATGTATTCCTCATCTAAACCCCATAGCCAACCTTTGCCTTCCTTAGACACCTTTCTAAATGATTTGTTTAAAGATAGATTGTGTCTCACCGAACTTTGCCAGCCATCTGGACAATATTTATAATATGGAAATAATTCCCTAATACCCCCATAAATTTGGGACAATGACATACCTTTTGCTCCAGAATTTTTCCGTATACAAGTGGTTAACATTGCAGAATAGGAAAACGTTGGTTTCGTTCTGTATTCGACAGGAATCTCCTCCAGCAAGTACACCTTCTTCGGTACCTTGGCAGGTTTTTTTTCCTTCTTGGCATCCTTCTTGGTGGCTTTCTTCTTTGCGGGACCATTACTACCTGTTGATTTAGTTTTATCCTTTGGTTCTTTCTTTATTTTTGGTTTAGCCTCATTTTCTTTACTATTCAACACATCTGGTTCTGCACTTTTTTCTTCAGACTGGTTCCTATCTTGTTCAGGTAAGACAAATTGGAAAGGAATTTGACCAATTTGAATCTTTGTTTTATTCTTCAATGGCACTGTATTGCCTCTTTCAACAAAAATATCATCGACAAATGCACCATTCTTACCAATAATAGATAATTCAAATCTCCCGGTACCGAAATTATAGAAAATTTGAGCATGCCTTCTTGAAATGGATTTGGAAGGGCCTAGATTGACATCAACCTTATGAGAAAAATCATTCTCGGATCTTCTACCTATTATAGCATGTAATGTTTGGACATAAAAGGTAAAACTTTGGAAGTCCAATCTTGCGTAAGCAAATATGGTAGGTTGTTCATCAAGAACACCAGATGTTTCCGGTGACGATACTTGATTAATTGTATTATTGGTGTTGGTAGTGTATGGTATTTGTACAAGTCGGTTCGAAGATGGGTTTAGTAAGCTCGATTGTTGTGGAATATGTTCTTGTGCTGGTAGATGCTGGCCATGAGAGGACAATAATTCATGAGGATGAAACATTCCAGGTGTAATTGAATTATGTCTCTTGTTATGTAAAAGGTTATTTTTTTCTTGAATTATGGATGCAGGTGAGTTCTCTTCACTTTTAATCTGCTGATCGGTATTAGAAACGGTTGTTTCACTTTTATCTTGGGTATTTCCAAAATCATGTAAGTTCGTCTTTTGTACTGTATTTATAGAAGTAGGACCAAGATTTGGAGATTGATTCAAAGGTGAAACTGTTTCCTCTTTTGCCGAATTACTGTCAATCTTATACGACTTTTCCTTGTCTGGAAGCTGTATTGTATCTGAGGTAATATTGTAACTGTTTTCTTCTAATCCATTATTGCTCCCAGTATGTTTATTATTTTTATGTACAACTTCGTTTGTCGCCGTTGTCGTTACAGGGCCAGATTTACCCATTGCTATATCATCTTCTATCCTTTCATTTACAGTGGTAATATCTTTATGTTCCTCGTGGCTATCATCGTTCATAGATCCACTTAAAATATCACCTGTACTAAATAACTCATCATCATTTTTGGAATCAAATTCTAACAATTTTGAAAATGCATCAGAATCTAGATTAGCATGTAATTCTTCCAATTTTAGTTCCGCGTCCTTTTCCGGTTCATTAGATCCCTCTATATCATTATTTATAACGTCATTAGAGCTGTATTCATGAGTTTTCATCTGTATAGTTTCAGGTTGATTGGTACTTTCGCTTTCTTGTTTTTTCACTTCAGTAGTATCATCGTTAGCTTGTTGTTCGACTTCTTCATTGTTCGCAGAATTTAGAGCACTTTCTATATTGGATAGCATATGTAGTTCATCATGGTCTAATTCAGCAGGAAGCATAGACGGATCTTTTTCTTTATCATCTTGGTCCATAATATTCTCATTAGATTTACTGTTATTATCGTCGGTGTTATAGATTTCCTTGCTTCCAACATCTTTGGATTCCTCCACCAAAATATCTGTATCGCCATGTTGTACATCGGAATCTTTGATACCCAGCGATTGGTCTACATCTGTTTCGTTAACCTCCGGATTTGTTAGGATGGTCGATTCAACTGAATTAATATTCTCAAGGGTCGGCTCCTCAGATGCGTCGTGCAGTAAATCTTCCTGCTGCTCTAGTTGTTCTGCAAATTTCTTGTCATCTTTCGGTATTGTATCTGAAGTAATCAACTCCATATTGTTTATACACTTATATTAAATTCCCACGATATTAGAAACAATATTATTTGTAACTTTTAATTTTCTCGTTTGGTTTTGTTTCTTCAACCAACCCAATGAGTTCCTAGAATTGGTTTGGAATTAAAAAAATTATATTCTACCTTCAACTAAGGTACAATGTAAAGATAGTATCTTTGGTTTCGTGAAATAAACCCTGTAATAACGTGATGATTATGATATTTTTCATATTTGTTTATTTTATTAGTTTAAATTTTTTAAAGTTTCGCGGCTCGTCGGGCGTGATTAACGTTGCCATGGAATTCGCAAAATGGATAAGGTCTAATTGTTCTGTAGATATGTGAAAAGATGTAAATATGTATATATATATTGTGTGCGTGTTGGTCTAGTGTCTGGCGTCAACCCTCAAGTTGCGGGCCTTGACACGTTCCTGCGGGTTTAGCACCCATTCGACTGAGTTTACTACCTCGTCCTTAATGTCCCCAGTTTGAATATCAAAGTCACCATCGTCGAATCCTAGAATCAGGACAATCTGTGTGGATCTTATAAAACTCTCTCTAAGGGAGTAGTTTACACCACAGATAGTGTTGATGAAAAGTGATAGTTCACGGTCTAACTTAATCGCACCTAGCTCGTTCACCTGTAGTGACCAGATCTTTTGTTCTATTAAATTGCTTGTGAAGATAACAATGGACTTTAATAACTGGTTGAATGCATCTTCATTCAGAACATTCTGAAATGGAACAATTATAGACTTCCATTTACTTAAGAAGTCATTCATATTGGATAAATCCTCGAAATCCTCAATGTTGGAGACATATTCCTTAAAATCAGAGTCTTCGCCACTGTTGGACATATTGTCAAAGCTAGAGTTTATGAAGATCTTTTTAAAAACAATCTTCAATTTGATTAAGATAACACGTTCAAACAACACTTTAATAGACCAATTGGCTAACTTCTTGATTTGTTTAGAAACAATTTCTTCAGATTCGTTGATCTTTTGAATTAACTGGTTGCAATCATTATTAAATGGGAAATTATCCGGTAACAATTTCTTGTTCTCCTCCAAAATTTCATTTACTAATAATTTCTTGATAGAAACATCTGTAAAATATAAAGTATTGATGTAAATCAGGAAATGATGCATGGCTAGGATGGACTCTTCGTTTGACTCCTCATTGATAACAACAGATTGTAAATTCGATTGAATGTTAGCAAACGCATTTCTAAAATCAAATTTACCAAATTGAGATACTTTATCTTTATTAGGACCTGGGGATCCTATCCTAGATGGAGTCCCAGATCTTGATATTTCTGTTTCGCTTAACTTAGGCGTATATTTCTTTAAAAGAAGAAACGATTTAGATGATGTAGATGAGCTTATCTTTGTTTGTAAAGTTTTAAATTTGGCTTGGATAAATTTAACTAAATATTGATTTTGCAGGAAAACAATTAAAGTGTCCAAGAAGGTCGAAAGAATGACGTATCTCCCACTGTTGACTGTGTAAATTAAACATTTTTTAATCAAATGAGATAAATCTTCCAAAACAGACGATATTGGGCATGATGATTGGTCATTGTGTACAATTGGTTGTAAAGATATCAAATCATTCAAGGAAGGTAATTCTTCTAGGCTTACTGCATTGGCAAATGATCTATTCAAAAAATTCATGATCAGAGTTTGGAAATTCGAAAAGAAGTTTTCTTTTTCTAATTTCGCTTCTAAATTACCATTGAGAATTGGTTCAGGTAATACTAATCCTTGTGTTTTCAATGCGCTATTCGTGTCACTTTCATCATCACTTTCCTCCTTTGAGAACTCACGCCATTTGACTGCAAAAAATCTTGAATACATTGACCAATTTTGTAAAATTTGTGAGAATTCATTTATCAAATTGTCTAAATCATGAATGGCAATAATGTTAAATTCTATGGGTGACTCCCTGTCATCACCATCGCTCGTTACACCACTGGTTTCTGATTCCTTCTTAATATTTTTTTTGTTGATATTTGTAATAGTATCTTCTAATTTACGTCGTTCACTGAAATAGTTTAATACCAGAGAAGCTTGTAATTCAGTCTCTCTTTCGATTTTTTCCATAATTGGAATCATGTACTTGATTCCGTAACAATTCTCAATCACCTTAGAATGTTCGCTAATGACTGTAGAGACTATTTTAAACAGTTGTAAGATAACTACATTAAATCCGACTACCAATTTGATCGCACTTTCTGTAATCTTCTTGTTTTCGCTGGAGATGATATTACAGATATATTTACTGTATAAGTCCAGACCCAAATTTGCTTCACCGATCATTGGAAATAGCTTGAAGAAAAGCGTCAATTGTTCAATGTTACTAATTTCGACAGCTTCATTAAAGTTCTCTTTGAAGATCTCGGTAAGTTCGACACACCATTTCTGAAGTTGGCTGGCAGGTTCCATAGGTAACTCTGCGGATGGAATAACACTATTTGCAAATTTGGATGTTATGATATTTGGAGGTAAGCTACGAATTTCGTTAATAGACTTGGCAGCGACCATAAATTCAGAATCTGCCAGTGCAGCATTGATTAATGTCATGTTGTTTTTCAAAGTCCTAATATCCTTTAAAAAAGATAAAGTGTCATTTAAATACGTGTGTTCCTTGTCTATGGTATCAATATCTGAATAAATGGATTTTGCACAATTATTTGATGTTGTAATCTTGGAAAGGGTTGTTTGGAAATTTGATAAAGTTGTCGTTAGATCAGTTCTTCTCAATTCCAAATCACGCAATTGCTTATTGCTCTTCAATTGAGTCTCCTGGATGTAATTCTTTAATGCTCGACCAGTGTTCTCATGATTCTCCTCGATGACGTTCGATAGTTTGCTAACTTGTGACAGCGTAGTCAATTTTTGCAGTAAAAGCGAGTACTTGGCCAGATTCTTAGATAGTTGATCATCCGACATCTGCAAAAGTGGTTGTTGTGACTGTTGTACAGCGGTGAAACCCATGATGGATATGTGAAAAAGCCCTGTGGTGCAAATGGAATCTTCTGTGCCTTTTAGATAAACAATGTTGTTCATTAAATAGCTAACCTGAAATCTCAATTTTCGTCCTGCACGACTTTCGCAGCGATGATTTAGTAATGACGATCATAAAAAACACACCAATTGTTTATCTTCAGCTTATGTAACAACAGTCAGTAGACACTTTTATAGGTACCACTACATAAATTGATATACAAAGTAGACGTATCCTCATAGAATAATATGAATTTTACTCCACCAACTTCACCGACCTTTAGTAATAACGCGGCCATTAAAAGCACATTACCCCAAAAGAAGGAGCTCTTACAAAGAACTCTAAAGAACAGCAACTCCCACAAGCTGCCCATCTCTCCAATAGTTGGTGAGTCATCTAATTTTTTCCAATCTTCAGAGAGTAACAACATTAACACCATTCCCATAACCTCAACTGTCGGTAGTATGACAATCACATCATTAGATCATCTACTTTCAGATCTTTCAACTTACAAGATTTCACCAACGAATCCTTCATTTGGATCAACAGCAGATATGTTAACTAGCCTTAATGAGCAGATTAAGGACAACTTGGTGAATTATCTATTATCGGAATCCATCGATATCTTGATGGATACAGATGTAAAGGTACTCTCAAACAATTTAATTGGACAAGGAACTTACTGTTATATTTATGAAATTACAAAATTAAGTGAAGCAGTTCAGCCAACAGGCCAAAGATTTGTTATTAAATTTCCACAGTCAAAAAGGAAATCAAGATCTATATTCAATGAGGCTATCATTTTGACATATTTAACGTTTGATAATACTGGAGTTGATAACAATCATATATTGCCTTATTTCGGGATTTCATATATTAATAAAACACATTATAGAAAACTACGGTCCACCGAATTTGTCCCTGCATTAATAATGCCAAAACTTGATATTAATTTGGAACAATTTATTAGATTGGGTCTAAAAGCTAGCACGTCTATAGATCTTACGCTGAAGCGAGCGCTATGGTGGAGGTTATTGAGGGAACTTTTAACAGCTTTACAGTATCTAAGGACTAAAAATGTTATTCATGGTGATATTAAGACAGCGAATATTCTTATCGATTATAATAATGTACCTGGCGAAGAACCAACTTTCAATAATATGACGTTTTATCTTTGTGATTTTACCTCATCTATAATAGAGTTGCCAAACTGTACAGTAACATCCGTGCCTGTTTCACCTGTGATTCCATCTAACAATATGAATATGGATACAACATTGGAGTATTGTCCACCTGAGGTAATACAGAATATTATAAATAAGGAGGAAAGTTATAGCGCATCATTATCATCATATAACACAGATCTCTACTCATTAGGTTTGTGCCTATTGTCATTTATCACTGAGAATGAGCCATATAATGAATTAAAAAATTTTAAATTTCACAACAATGATTCTGATGGTGATACCAGTAACAGTAGCATATCATCATCGGTTCAACATACACAATGGTTAATTAATGCCATCTTAAAGAATGACCCAATCAATTTAAACATTTTCAACGACAAAAATGATATTTCAAAGAATTGGGAGGTCGAACTTTCGATAATTTCAAAGATATTAATTGAAAGAATTTCATTAAAACAAATTATATCATTTATATAATTTTTTTTATTTAATTATATATAAAATGCAACTGCATAAGAACAATATACATTTCTTATTTTTTTTTCATGCTTCACCATTAATAATGGCATTTAATCTTCTCTCTTTTTCCTCATCCATTTTCCTAGTATTTATCTCTTCATCCTTTTTGATCCTATATTGTTTTCTCAGACTATCATCGATCTCCGAAAAGAACCCCATGGGAAACTTTGGATGCACCAGATCACACTTGTCACTCCCGAGAGGACAGAACCCATTTATGTATCTCTGGCATAGCAACTTCTTTACATGTCTCTTCTTACACTCTGGGCCTGCCGCACAGAACCCTAAATCAAAATCCTCACATCTAGGTATCTTCGCAAGGGGGTCCACATGCAAATATTGACATTCTGGTGTCTGTGTACAATATCCATTCCTACTAAAGAAGACACATTCGGGCATCTTTCTTAAGTTATACTCGTGAAGAAACTCACATTGATCATTCTTCTTACAGAGACCCCGCAGCCAATGCTTACAAACAATCTTATTCTGAAAGTTTTGTAGTATATGTTTATCTGGGCATGCATTCCCTAGTGGACATGAACGTGGACCAATCTTAGGGTCATAGTTGGGACATATTGGACGATCTGGATCCCTCGTGAAATGGTATTCCTGCTTAAGAAAGGGTTCAAACTTGAATCTATAGGTGTTAGCGTTCGGATGTATCAAAGACATGGGGTCTCTTATCTAGCTAGTCCTTTAGCTTAACTTCGTTATGTGGAACTAGCAATACCTTAACTCTTAGTCATTGGATTTATATATACAATAAACGAATTTGTCTAATGAAATATCAAAACTTTGTGCGGGTAATTCTCGAATCTTCTACAGAAATTCATTTTGCCACCCGAGAATTAAATTAAAGATATCTGATTATTGCAAAAGGGTTACTTGTTCAGCACATAGAAACGAAGAAACGAAGTCCAGGATGTCTAAGGAAGATCAAGATAACGATGAATTACAAGCCACTGAACCACAATTGCAAATGGTTCCTAACTATGAAGTTTCAGACCGTGCATTTCTTCTAACACAGCAGCTAACACAAGATAAGCTATATGAAACTAAGGAATTCGTCCTTAAGAAGGTTGAAGAGGACGAAATGGCTCCTTATTACAAATATTTGACTACTTCATATCTTCCTGGGAAGAAATCCAAGAAGACTAATGGGAGTGAAACTGACTTGCAAGATGCACAATCTATCATTCAATTTGATCAAGACCTTTACAATAAATTGATTGAAAAGAATAATAGTAAAATTAAGGAGTTAGAGAATAATTTAGAGATCTTAAAGGCTAACGATGAGGGTCCTTTGGAAATTGCTACTGGTTGGATCAAGTTGGGAGAATACTACGTTCGAATTGGTGATTTTGAAAATGCTGAAAGGATTCTTTTGGGTGATGCTTTAAAGTTTGCTATCTCAATGGGTGCCAAAATTGATATTTATTTTATGATGTTAAGATTAGCATTTTTCTACAATGACTTCAACTATATTAAGGATAAATTAGATGTTGTCAGCTCATTGATCGAAAAAGGTGGTGATTGGGAAAGAAGGAATAGATTTAAGACCTACCTTGGTGTATACTCCCTAGCTATTAGAGACTTTAAGAAATCTGCAGAATTACTAGTGGACTCTTTGGCAACCTTTACATCTGTTGAATTAACATCATATGAGAATATCGCCACATATGCCTCTGTTGCGGGTCTTTTCGCATTAGAGAGAACTGATTTAAAGACAAAGATTATTGATTCCCCAGAATTGTTATCTTTAATGACTTCTACACCAGCATTACAATCTATCTCGTCATTGACCATTTCCCTATACACGTCCGACTACGCCAGCTTTTTCCCATTTTTATTAGAAACATATGACAACGTCTTAATTCCATGTAAATATCTAAATAAACATGCTGATTATTTCGTTAGGGAGATGAGAAGAAAGGTTTACGCACAATTATTAGATTCATACAAGACATTATCACTGAAGTCAATGGCCAGTTCATTCGGGGTCTCTGTTGAATTCCTTGACAACGATTTAGGAAAATTTATTCCAAATAAGAAGTTAAACTGTATCATAGATAGAGTGAATGGTATTGTAGAGACAAACAGACCAGATAACAAGAATGCTCAGTATCAATTGTTAATCAAGCAAGGTGATGGTCTTTTAACAAAATTACAAAAGTATGGTGCTGCAGTTAAATTAAGCGGTTCCGATCAAATTGTATAATTTCTTGTGCAATGTGCAATATATATATATATATATATAAGAAGAGATATCTCTTTACTGGACTCAAGATAGGGCAACATGTGAAATAGTTGCAGAATTTTATGCAAAGGAGAGTAAATGACCTCAATTGTTGGCATGAGAGTACCAATGAATTTTTGAAAGCTTTACCGGCTGTAAAAATAATAATCACTTCATAATCACACACTTTATTCCAAATTAATATAGGAGAAAATAAAACATGTGAGATCATATTTGCTTAGCTATAAAACTCTACTGTGTTTAGTTTTATTTTAATTCTCGACTTCTATAATTTGAAAAATACTGATTTCAAGTCAAGTTGACTATCCATTAAAACAAGTTCATTTTTTTGTTTATGTTTTAATAACTTCATTTATTTTGTAGTATATTTAATTATATTTTAGTTTGTATCCAACCAATAAAATTATATATTATTAAATAAACAAAAAAATTCAACTTCAAAATTTGCAAATTATGTAGTTTTAAACATGTCAAAAATCAGTATTGGTAGCTGATCTAATTGATGCCAACACATAATAGTTCATTGTTTTTGTTGAACCCCATCATTTTTTAAAATGCCTAGTGCAAGAATATTAGAGCATGGAACACTATGATCAAACCGATAAATAACAGGGTAAAAAAGTTTTCCAATTATAATTAATTAGGCATGCACAATATTATCTGAAGTCTACTGGTTTAAATGTGAACTAAATTATACTGTTTAAATTAAAACGTATATGCGTGGCAGAAAATAATGATACACGTTCTGTTGGAACTGTAATATATTACATGTTGAAATGAGATACGTCATTTGGATAAACTGCACATCCTAAGCACAGCTGACGGGATTGGAGATATCCCACATCCAATGTAGGGGGTCACCTCGTACGGTAATACTACATTGTGCATATAATAGTCGATGTCATTGCAGCCACGTATACTTACATTACTTTACAATAACTACCCTCGTCCTCAGAGAGTCTGAGCTATTATAGCCTTTTTAGTCCAACGGTAGTTTTAACATTACAGATATGCGGTATCGTACATACAATGCGATATTGCTGTTTAGACAATTTATATATAAAATGGATATTTTTCCAACTTATGATAATCTTCTATATCCTTATACTTACAGACCTCTTCTCTCTTAATGAGAAGGAGGAGCTCTGCTGTAACTAAAGGACGCATAGTCCTAGTTGTTAATACTCAATATTGAAATAAACATATAAGATTAGCAAGCAAATTTATCTGTACAGTATTTTACAGAAACCCGGGATTGTACCGCTCTCATTCATGTTTTAAAAAAATCATTGTTGTTAAGTCCGAGTTGTTGCTAATAGATTTCCTATATACTAGTCTCTGGCTTATTATAAAAAATATATAAAAAATGTATAAATAAGAAAGTACAATCTAGTTAGGTTAGATTTATATTCTTCTCCCTTATATAATTCAGTAAATATTCATTTTACTTGTTCGCTATGACATATTTTTAGGTCATTCTAATAATAGTCAATATCATCTGCTTATGATTTGAGTATTATCGTGTAACCCCAATGATTTACTAGAGATGCTTCCAGATAATTTCCACAGTCTTTGCTACTTGAAATGAAGTTTTTTTTTCATTGGTGCTAATCCTGCTAATCCTGCTCAATAAGATTGCATCTTAGATAGATGATTTTTTTATTTTTAAAACTCAGTCTTATTTTTTTTAGCAGAAAAATTTGCCTCTTTAGCTTAGTGGTAGAGCGTTGCACTTGTAATGCAAAGGTCGCTAGTTCAATTCTGGCAAGTGGCATTTTCTTAATTTTTTTCTCGCGAAATTTCCTTATTTTTTAATCTTCGACCCTTTTCATAGTGAGTTACAACTAACAACGACACTATCATATTAGCTGATAGATTTCAGCTTTCATAGTATCACTGATTACTACAAGCTGGGGAAGAGAATGTCTGCTGAAGAAACACATTTTAGCGAAACTTTCACACCAAACGAAAAGGTTTACAAGCTTCGAAAAAGGAACTTTCAAAGAAATCTAATTAATAATGTTAGTCGTCTAGTATATCTTTTTATCGTGTTACAATACATTAAATTTGGAACTCCATTTTTTACCTTGTTTATAAGAACTGCTTTTCAATCTCTTCTGACAAATCCATTCCCAAATGAATCACAACTACGAAGTATAGCACGAAGAACAGGTTCTCGTACTGCAGAACCAGAGACAGAAACTCCTGAGCCAAACGAGAACCCATTTCAAATGCCTGGTGCATTCTTTAATCCAAGACCTGCTACAGTAACCGAAGTGGTTCAAAATAATGATATCCTGACGGTTAAGAAGAAGATAAGAACACTACTATTTCATGGATCCATAACATTTAATTTAATCTACCTGATATGGAGCTTATTTCATCCAGTGTACTTTCTCGATAAATTAGATAATAATGTCCTCAATCAAAACGGTTTAACAAATACACCTTCCCCATATGAAAATGCCAATGGTTTAGTTGGCGGTGAGAGGAGAGGGGGCGTGTTTTTACAATTTATAGGCGAATTTTTACCTGAGAGTAACTTTTGGGGTAATATTGGAATTTTAGGATTTAATTTTGGTATATTGCTCCTTCAGTATGTCTTATTCATCTTAACTTGCATAAATTTCGGCGATTTAGGTTATATAGAGCCGAAGGATGAGCAGATGTTTCGAAGTGATGGTTACGATGGGAACGCCTTTGCATGCCAGGTTGATTTAAATATTGCCATAAGTGAGCTTAAAAAGGAACCTGAAGAAGTAATTTCAGCATCAATCACTACAGTTTAGAGCAACTGAATAGGCCATCGATTCTATGACAAAAATGCATTCATATTTTTTTATAAACATATAGAAAAGAATACTATACTTTCTTTAGTGATTTATGATATACTTTAATTTATTCTTTTATACAATTTATTTCTACTTCTAATATAGAATTCTATACAGTGATGCTATTCATTAGAAAATTTATTGACCAATAGGACAGTTCTTTAAATATTCAGCCTTGTTCTTTAAGATTCTAACAGATTTGAAGAAAATTTCTTCTGGAGTCATGGCACCAGTACTTTCAACGTTGAAAATGAAGTGGTCTCTAACTCTACCTAACTTAACCTTGTCCTTGAATTCATCATATCTTAAAACTTCTCTAGAAACGGTATCCTTTCTAGCATCTTGGATAAAAGCTTCATCCTTGTCGTTAATACCAATGACACCAGCTGGGAAACAGGCTTGGAATCTCTTTGCAGGTCCCCCCTTAATTGGCTCAGTGATGTTAATTTGTGGTAATAATCTGTACGAAGCAGTGGCAACTGGTGAGAACTTGGCGTGGTCGCCACCAATACCTATAATACAATGAGCTCTTAAAGAGATTTCTTGACCTGGCCTTAGCTTAGCCAATAAAATATCAGGATCAGTTGGAGTGACTGGATTATTGGCAAATGTTTCTAATTGCTTACCTTGTGGTTCAAACTTTAAATCACGGGCATAAACGTGAGCGTTTCTATATAGGATCTTTGGATCAGTACAGTCCTTTGGAGCATCCGGGTTTCTAGTACATTTAACGTTCAATGATAAAACAACGGTGTTTTCATCAGTAAATCTTTCATCTTCTGGTAAGTTAGTGTCAACCCATGTTAACATATCTGGATCAACTTTTAATGGAATTAAACCAATTCTATGAGCCAAAACTTCATCTTGAATAACAGAGGTGTTGTTCATGAAGTAGACATATTCGGCAGCAACAGATGGAACCTCGGAAATCATAATACGACGGAAAGCGTTGGCAATCGAAGTATCGATATGCACTAAGTCAAAGTTTGCTTCTCTTTCGTCAAGACTAGTGATCTTGACATCAAAAGTCTTCTTAAAGTTTTCAACATTCCAGACATTGTCACCGTCCTTAGAGAACCCTGGGAAATCAGTAGAGGTCGTGTTTGTGACACGGTTGTATTCGATACCAACAATATTCGACATTTTTCGTTGTTATATTAACTAATGGCCGGTCGAATAATATATTCTTACCTTAAATTCCAAATCAAATATTGTAATTAAAACACTGTACTTATTAACTCATCGCATCTCTAGTTCATTTTTTTTTTTAATTGAAAAATTTTTCCAGATACTTTTCTACGATGAAAAATTTGGAAAATATTTATAAGCGATGAGCTCAAATTTATAATGATCAAATTACTAAATACACACAGAAACACTTATACAAGCCCCACTATTCGATCATATAATTGTTTAATAACCATCAAATGCATCCCCATTTTCATCTTCCATCTCCAACCTCTTTCTACCACCAGTGCTTCTCATAGCTGATAGTTCACTAGTAGCAACTTGCTTCTTAACCTTTTTGGTCATTCTAGCGATTTCTTCTTCAGCATCCGCTGCTTCTTGTTGAGCGTATTGCATAACTAATCTACGACCTAACAAATGGACACCCTGTAATTGATCCATTGCGTTTTCAGCCTCCTTCGGTAACAAGAATTCAACAAAGGCAAAACCTCTTGCAGATTTGTCGAACTTTTTTGGAACTCTGACCGACTTTAGTTGGCCAAAAGAATTGAATAATTCGAACACATCTTTTCTTGTAGCTTCGAATGGCAAATTCTTAACAATAATCTTACCACTCTTAATGTCCTTCTTCTTGTCCTTACCGGTCTTCGTAGTACCTTGTCTGTGAGATAGTTTCAATTGAATCTTGTGACCATCAATAACGGATCCATTCATGGCAGAAATAACGGCATTGGCTTGTTCCTTAGTTTTGAATTCTGCAAAACCGAAACCCATAGATAAGGTCTTGCCTTCGGTTTTTGGATCTGGTTTAGTTTTGACTTGAGCGACAACGAACCCGCTGAATTGTTTGAATTTGTCATTTAACTGTACGCTTGTAGTTGTGAAATTCAAGTTCTTGATGAAGATAGACACAGTTGGACCATCTGCAACATCGTCGTTATCATCATGCTGAGCTTCACCACCAGCGTTTTCTTGCGTTTTAGTTTCCATAATATCATTCAATGATGGTTTAACTTCCTTAACTTCTTCTTCAGGAATTGAAGTTATGAATTCTTGTTCAGATTCATTGGCTTCTCTAGTGAAACAGTCCTTTGGCCCCTTTTCTAGATAAATGATACCATCCTTAAATCTCTTGAAAGCCAACTTTGTGAAGGCAGCTCTTGCTGATGTAACATCTCTATATTGAACAATGGCAATCGTGCCAGCTGGCGGCATTAACAATCTTTCTAATTTACCAAATGGTAAGAATAATTCACCAATATCCTCTCTAGTGGTACCATAGGGGAAATTCTTAACTAGGATAACCCTATCATCTCTTTGAGCTGGTGACTTTAGTTCACCAAACTTTGCAAGATCGACACCCTTGTCTTCAAAATACTTTCTCACATCACCAATAACATGGGCTTCAGCTAAGGCTTGCTTAACAGCAGAGTTTGAGTTTTCAGCATCGATTAACTCGGACTTTTGCATACCTAACTTGGCGGCGACACTGCTGAGGACAGCATCTTGATTCATATATAATGAGTTCCATGCAAACGTATGTTTAGAAGCAGTTGCTTTCTTCTTTAATTCACGTTGCTTCTTTAATGGCATATTTTTCAAATCAAATTCATCCAAACGATGTGTTTTCTTCATATCACCAGGAAGGATATGCAATAATCTACCTTGGAAAATCTGTTTATCCAATTCAATATACGCTTGAACAGCATTTTCTGGGTTTTTGAATTGTATGTAAGCAAAACCTTTCGATTTACCAGTTCTAGTATCTAATGCAACATGGACTTCTTCTAATTCACCAAATGGACTAAATAGGGTTTTAAAGTCTTGTTCTGTGGAGTCGTAAAGAATGTTACGTAAGAATAGACGGCCTGTTTGAGTTATTTTCTCCAAGGCAATTTCTTCCACAGAACGTTTTAGTTCCTTAACTTTCGATTCTTGTTTACTTATATCCTCAACAATCTCAACAGCATCAGTAGATTCTACACTTTGTTTCATTTCTGTATTTCTAACAGGTTCATTTTCACCTTCTCTAATTCTAACACGACGCTGCTTTAACCAATCTAAATCCGACACAGTTTCGTCCCTAGCCAAAGTATCATCATGTTTAATTTCATCATTATTCTCTTGAACTTGGTCCAAACTTATCATTGGTTCATCTTCATCTTCATCGTCTTTAGTCTTAGTGTTGAAGGTTTCATATTCAGAATCACTCTCATTTTCTGGTAATAAACCAGTGCTTTCATCATCCTTTGCGGCAAAGGCAGCAGCTAACAATGGATTACTTTCCACTTCCTCATCAACTTCTTCTGTTTGCGCTCCTGCACCTTCCAACTTATTATTCGAAACCTTTTCATAAGAGGAAACCTTAGCACTTGGTTTCATAGTCTCAATGAACTCTTGCAATTGTTTGTTCTTTTCAATTTCAGCGTCGATAGAATTTCGTCTCTTACCGTCGTTATTCTTTTGTTTCTTATTATTCTCTTCCTTCAACAACTGTTCCTCTCTCTCTCTTAGTCTCTTATATGCCTCTCTTTTCTTTTCCTTCATAGATTTTGGTACTCTTGGATCAGCGAAACTCTTAGCCATAGAAACCTCTAGCTTAGCAGTGTTAATATATGATCCATTAAAGTAGTCCACTGCATCAAATGCATCCTGTTCGTTACGATAACCAATAAAGGCGAACCTTCTACTTTGGCCATTCCTGTCTCTTAGGATTTTAACATCCGTGATAAGATCGTTATTGGTGTTTTGGTACTTTGAGATCAATCTCTTGTTGAAATGCTCCTTTAATTTATCATCATCAATAAAAGTGGGTAAACCTTTGACAATAATACGCGACATTATGGTTGATTACCTTGTTGGCTGCTGGTGTGTATCCTTATATGTCTTATAAATTGATCTAACTTAATATCAAACTTATGAGATGAGCTTCACAAAATTTTTCATTTGTCACTAGAAAAAATGTCAAAATTTCCAGTTTTGGTGACATTTCCAGAACAGGCAACTGATGTAAGAATTTCTTAAATAGGAAGGTATTGCAGATGTAAACTTTACGACATAAAAAGGAAGAAGATGTATACAAATCGGTCAATACCTAGTCAGCACCAATACATACAGTGCTTCATTGATATTTAATTTACTTTTTAAATGCCTTACTACATTCTTTCCTATCTAGCTCTCCTCGCTTGCTGAGTCTGCACTTCTTTGACTGCAGTTTGCTTTTTTGCATCGCGTGGAAAATTTTTCATAGCACAGCGAGAGGTAAGCACTTCGAGGTATAGAGTGAGTAATTCATATATTTCTGTAATTTATTTAAGTTTTGGTTTACACTTTTAATATCATCTTTTCTTATAGAACCAACAATCAAATTATACAATGAGTGATCTAGCTAATTTGCCACCTGTTGATCCAAAAACTGGTGAGATTATCATCAATCCTCTAAAGGAAGATGGTACTGAAAAGACTCCAAAGGAAATTGAGAAGGAGAAGAAGAAGGCTGAAAAGCTTTTGAAGTTTGCTGCTAAGCAAGCCAAGAAGGCGGCTTCTGCCAATAACGCTCCAAAGAAGGCTAAGAAACCAAAGAAGGAAGTCGAAGTTATTCCAGATTTTGTCGACAAGACCGTTCCAGGTGAAAAGAAGGTTTTAGTCTCCCTAGATGACCCAGCTTTGAAAGCTTACAACCCAGCTAACGTCGAAAGCTCGTGGTATGATTGGTGGGTTAAATCTGGTGTCTTTGAACCAGAGTTTACCGAAGATGGGAAAATCAAGCCAGAAGGTGTCTTCTGTATCCCAGCTCCACCACCAAATGTTACTGGTGCCTTACATATCGGTCATGCTTTAACCATTGCTATTCAAGATTCTTTAATCAGATACAACAGAATGAAGGGTAAGACCGTTCTTTTCTTACCAGGTTTCGATCATGCTGGTATTGCTACCCAATCCGTTGTTGAAAAACAACTATGGGCCAAGGAAAAGAAGACCAGACACGACTTCGGTAGAGAAGCCTTCGTTGGTAAGGTTTGGGAATGGAAGGAAGAATACCACTCTAGAATTAAGAACCAAATTAAGAAGTTGGGTGCTTCTTACGATTGGACCCGTGAAGCTTTCACCTTAGATCCAAAATTGTCTGAAGCCGTTGTCGAAGCCTTCGTCAGATTGCACGATGAAGGTACCATTTATCGTGCTAACAGATTAGTTAACTGGTCTGTCAAGTTGAATACTGCTATTTCTAACTTAGAAGTTGAAAACAAGGACGTCAAGGGTAGAACTTTATTATCTGTTCCAAACTACGATGAAAAGGTCGAATTTGGTGTCTTAACCTCTTTCGCTTACCCAGTTGTCGATTCCCCAACTGATGAAAAGTTAATCATTGCTACTACCAGACCTGAAACCTTATTTGGTGACACTGGTGTTGCTATTCATCCAGACGATCCACGTTACACTCACTTACACGGCAAATCCGTCCAACACCCATTCTTGCCAAGAAAAATTCCAATTGTCTTAGACAAGGAAGCCGTTGACATGGAATTCGGTACTGGTGCAGTTAAGATTACCCCAGCTCACGACCAAAACGATTACAACACTGGTAAGCGTCACAACTTAGAATTCATTAACATTCTAACCGATGATGGTTTATTAAATGAGAACTGTGGCTCAGAATGGCAAGGTATGAAGAGATTCGATGCCAGAGTCAAGGTTATTGAAAAGTTAAAGGAAATGGACTTATACATTGGCCAAGAGGATAACGAAATGACAATCCCAACCTGTTCCAGATCGGGTGATATCATCGAACCATTATTGAAGCCACAATGGTGGGTCTCTCAAGGTGATATGGCCAAGGAAGCTATCAAGGCAGTTAGAAATGGTGACATTACCATCACTCCAAAGTCTTCTGAAGCAGAATATTTCCATTGGTTAGAAAATATCCAAGATTGGTGTATTTCTAGACAATTATGGTGGGGTCACCGTTGCCCAGTTTACTTTATCAAGATTGAAAACCAAGAGCACGACAGAATTGATGGTAACTATTGGGTTGCCGGTAGAAATATCGAAGAGGCCCAACAAAAGGCTGAAGCTAGATTCCCAGGTGCTAAGTTTGAATTGGAACAGGATGAAGATGTCTTAGATACTTGGTTCTCATCAGGTTTATGGCCATTTTCCACTTTAGGTTGGCCACAAAAGACCCCAGACATGGAAAACTTCTACCCATTCTCTATGTTAGAAACTGGTTGGGATATTCTATTTTTCTGGGTCTCTAGAATGATCTTGTTAGGTATCAAGTTAACTGGTAACATTCCATTTAAGGAAGTCTTCTGTCATTCTTTGGTCCGTGATGCTCAAGGTAGAAAAATGTCCAAGTCCCTAGGTAACGTTATCGATCCTTTAGATGTCATTGGTGGTATTAAGTTAGACGACTTACATGCTAAGTTACTATTAGGTAACTTAGACCCAAGAGAAATCGAAAAGGCTAAGCTAGGTCAAACCGAATCTTACCCTAACGGTATTCCACAATGTGGTACTGATGCTATGAGATTTGCCTTATGTGCTTACACCACTGGTGGTCGTGATATAAACTTAGATATCTTGCGTGTTGAAGGTTACAGAAAGTTCTGTAACAAGATCTACCAAGCAACTAAGTTTGCCTTAATGAGATTGGGTGATGACTACAAGCCATCTGCTACCGAAGGCTTAACTGGTAAGGAATCTTTAGTTGAAAAGTGGATCTTACACAAGTTGACCGAAACCGCTAAGGTCGTAAACGAAGCTCTAGATAAGCGTGACTTCTTAAACTCTACTTCTGCTATTTATGAATTCTGGTATTTAGTCTGTGATGTTTACATTGAAAATTCCAAATATTTGATTCAAGAAGGTTCTGATGATGAACAAAAGTCCGCTAAGGACACACTATACATTTTACTTGATAATGCCTTGAAGTTAATTCACCCATTCATGCCATTCATCTCTGAAGAAATGTGGCAACGTTTACCAAAACGTGCTTCTGAAACTTCTGAAACTATTGTTAAGGCTTCTTATCCTGTTTACAAGAAGGAATTTGACAACGTCGCCTCCGTAAAGGCTTACGAATTAGTCTTAAACATTACCAAGGAAGCTCGTTCTTTATTGGCTGAATACAATATCATCAAGAATGGTATCGTCTACGTTGAATCCAACCAAGATGAATCCTTTGAAACTGCTTCTTCTCAAAAGGAATCCATCGTTGCTATGATTAAGGCTATCGAAACTGTTGAAGTTGTCCGTACAGCTTCTGAAATTCCAGAAGGTTGTGTCTTAAAGGCTGTTACTCCAGAAGTCAACGTCCACTTATTAGTTAAGGGTCACATTGACATTGAAGCTGAAATTTCCAAGGTCCAAAAGAAATTAGACAAGGTTACAAAGTCTAAGCAAGGTATGGAAAAGACCATGAACAGTAAAGATTACAACTCCAAGGCCGATGAACAAGCTAAGCAGGCTAACATCACCAAGTTGGAACAAACCATTGCTGAAATTGATGGTTTAGAAGCTACCATTGCTAACTTAAAGCAATTGGCTTTATAAGCTTTATATAATGAAACACATTTTTCATATACTGTATAATTAATAGCTAAATGTAAGAAAACAAAAAAAATACAATAGTAACAAACTGGGTGCACAAGTACAGTTGGTCATTGCCACAACAATCATTGTTCATTTTGCTACAGAGAAGCAAACTCAGATGGTACCACTATGAAGAGAGATAATTTTTAATAAATTATTTTTGATCCGATCTAACACGGAATGCAAAAAAAAAAAAACAGACCCCTTGCCTGGAAAATAGTTTTTTTGATTGACGGAAAAGAGGATTTCTTTAAGTAAGCAAGTAATTGTTTACTTGAGTCAAAAAAGTTTGAACACCGTATCTAAGTTCAAACAAGACTACGTGCATCCACCATTATGAGCGAAACTAAAGCTACGAAGACTGAGGTTGTAACTACCCAGACTGTTTTATGGTACATTCCAAATCAAATTGGTTATGCCCGTGTTATTACTGCTATTATTTCCTTCTTCACGATGGCAAACCATCCAATCTATACTGCCATCGTCTATAGTGCGTCCTGTTTACTAGATGCTTTAGATGGTACCATGGCTAGAAAGTACAACCAAGTCAGTCGTCTGGGTGCTGTTTTAGATATGGTTACTGATAGATCAACTACCTCTGGTTTAATGTGTTTCTTATCTGTCGCCTTCCCAGCCTTTTGTCCTCTTTTCCAATTGTTGCTAGCCCTTGATTTAACTAGTCATTACATGCACATGTATGCCACCTTAAGTGGTGGTGACACTTCCCACAAGAACATTAAGAAGGAATCCTCCAAATTATTATACTTATACTACTCTAGAAGAGACGTCTTATTCACCGTCTGTTTCTTCAACGAGGCTTTCTACGGTGGCCTTTATTTAATGGCCTTTGACAAGTTCTACGCCATTGGTAAGTTACTTGTCATTGTCAGTACACCTTTATGGCTTTTCAAGCAAGTTGCGAATGTTATTCAATTGCAAAGAGCCGGTATCATGTTAGCCACTACTGATGCTAAGGAGGCTAACGCTAGAAACGCCAAGAACTAATCGTACTAGATTAGTCTCGTTTCATTTATGTACATTGTATTTAACAAGATATAAGTATTAAAAAAGAATACCATGCACATTTATGTTACCACTTTCATATACCTCGTATCTCGAGAAAAACCTTAGAGTTCAATACATTAGCTGACGAATGCCTCTATTGCATAATGACAACATCACTGAGAGGTTTATTTTCCAACAATACAGTGTAGTATGCTGTTTTCTCCCAATGTTTCACTGCGGGACTTTGTTATATCGCAATATTTTTATTTTTTTTTGGAGGGAGAAAAAACCGTTCGATTAGGAGGTAAATAGGGTGGGTCCTCATAAACATTTATCTTATGGTAAAGACTGGATCTTCTATTTCTTTCCAACTGAAATCCCATAAACTGAAGAAAGGCATAGCTAACCATGTTGTTGCCTTGCCTAATTGATTATTTATTACATTTACAACCTCCTACGGTTTGGTACTCTAAGGTGATTCCATTTTTGAATGCACATGGCATAATTACTTCACAGGATATCCAAAACAATCTTCATTCCGTGATATATGTTTCTATCTTTTACCATTTGGTCTTCTTAGTTGGTATATATGTTATTTTTCCTCCTTTAGTCAGATGGAGGATTAGCTTGGACATCACAAACGAGGAAAAATCAGATCCACATCACAAACATATCCACAAGAAGAGGACTAAGGCTCTGGCGATCCAAAGTTCCATGCGTCTTGTCTCCTTGTTCCAGACTATTGTGGTTCTTTATCTTTCTATCGTCTTTTTACGTGATCCCAAGAAATCTGTGACTCCATATCCAGATTCACAGTCTCGTATCTTTGGTCGTGCTCGCGATACTGAAGTTGTTTGTATCTTTGCCATTGGTTATTTCATCTGGGATGCCATTATCTCCCTTATTTATTCGACACTTCCATTTGCTTTACATGGTATCATCTCGACTGCTGTTTATGTAATCGGTCTCAAGCCATATCTGCAATACTATGCCCCAGTGTTTTTGATCTTTGAACTCTCTAATCCATTCCTAAATGTCAGATGGTTTGGTCTCAAATTTATTCCAACGGAGAATAAGATTGGCAGCATGTTGTTGTTACTAAACAACGCCCTCCTCATTGTTGTCTTCTTCTTCTGCAGAATTGTATGGGGTTGGTACCAAATTGCTGTGTTATGTTACGATTTCTACACTGTTCGTAACGATTCAAGATTCCTATTCTGGGAAACTATAGTCATTGTCTCCGGTAATTTTGTGCTGGATATCTTAAACATCATGTGGTTTTCCTCGATGATTTCAATTGCTTTCAAGGTTATCTTTGGCGGTGATTCCAAGAAAAACCATGCAAAGAAGATAAAGACGGATGCTAACGAAACCAAGAAGGATTACGGGATGGCTCAGAAGAGCATCAAAAGGGACAGAAACAATTAATCAGCCCAATTGATGTGTTCACCACATATTATTCTATGCTCCTCCTTCAGCTAAAAAAAAATAGAAAGCAGATTAAGATGCTGCGAAATTTAAGCAAGTAGATAAATATTTAGTCTCATCTTACGGCAATATAATAGCACCCACTGCCGAGCCATTATCAAAAAATTTTCTACGGCAATACTCTAAGATTTATAGCTTTCCTCTTTCTAAAAGCAACAGAGATTCAAAAAGAGAGCCTCGAAGCAATTGTTACTATGGCGACAGGCGAATCTCCCGAAAATTATGAAAAACAAAACGTTACCAAAAGTAAAGGTTGAACCAATAGGAACCTTCCTTTAATGAAAATCTATAATTGTTCAAGGGTTTCCTATACCCCGGATCCGTACATAGTCTCACCAAACGTCGTTATTGCCCAATATGGTACATCCACAATGATTAACTAAACTCAATTAACTAATTTATTGTGGTCTCCGCAGTTATCGTGACACCAGCACTAGCATGGTATCGGTGTAAGTAAATTTAACACTTGTACATCCGGGTGTAGATGATTGGCCCGATAGGCAAGATTAAAGCAATATTGTCAATTGTGCGGGGCTTAATAGATGAATTACCTGGAAAGTCATGGAATAGAGGCTTAATCTAGGGGAAAAAGAGTGATTTTTATCGAAAGTTAGCGGCTTTAACTGCGAATAGGGTGATTTGAAGAACCCTTATGTGGCTGTTATTATTCTCAATGAAAGATCTTCCTCTTTCTACGTACATTTTAATGGTAGATATACGTACTATTATTCCCGGTAAGTTGATCGATACAATTCATTGGCTAAAAGGCATGTGTCATCGGAAGTTGCCATGGGTAGTTAGTTTAGCCACTTGGTGGTTAGTACCTGTATAAATAGCTACCTTGTTATGGTAATTGATTAGTTGGTTGGACTCAAACATTTTATTTCCCTTCTAATAGCATTAAAAAAAACCTTCTAAAACCCTCATATATATTTAGAAGATAAAGAAATGTCTGACTTTGGTATTTCTATACAAAATGAATCGCCAAAAGATACTGGCATTCCAAGAAACCACAAGCCTTTTGAAGATTCCACCACCATTATGAAAACTCTTTCCCATCCATCTGTTTTAAGTGAAGATGAAATGAGAGAAAGATCTGCATCTCATGTCTCTGTCCCAATTCCTATTAGATCACGTCGTGACAGTGTTGGTCAAGGTGAGAGAAAACAATCTATTACTGTCAAGGGTGACGCCTTGCGTTTCCATGAAAATGCATTTGTCAAAGAATATCCGACAGAGATCCTTGCGGATAGATTCCAAAAATGGAAGAAAATATTAAAGAGCTTGATCTCCTATTTAAATGAAGTTGCATATGCTCAAGAACAATTTGGTAGAATCAATATTCATTTGAATCATGCAGTGAAGTTTGGTTTTTTGACTGATCTACAACAGGATTCAAACAAGGTTTATGATCCATTATTAAATAAGATGGTCACAAAAATTCCTCAGGCTGAACCATTAATCACAAGAAATGCTCCAGCTACCGAAGAAGCTTCTCCTATTGATAAGGACTCCCTAGAAGTAAAGGAAGCGGAGAATGGCTCTGCCTTCTCAGGTTTTATGAAATATGGTTCTGGTTCTATTCAAGATCTCCAGGTAATCTTAAAGAAGCACCACGTCACATTGGCAAACCAAGAATTTAAAATTTCAAAGGAAATAAGAGACTCTGTTGTTCCAGAATTAGAGACTTTAAAGAGGGAGGTCCAAGAGAGATGTAAAGAAATAAAAGAACTCTCAGGTGATTTTGAAACTGATATTGACAAGCATGTTGCAGTTACCAATAAATTAATTGCCGCTTACACTACTTCTATCAAATCGGCCTCCGGTGAAAATGGAGATGTTGCTGGTGACACCACCATGAAGGCAACTTCTGATCCATTTTTGGTCAAATTACAACTGGATATTCAAATAAAGCGTCAATTAAATGAGGAAAACTACTTAAGGGAAGCATTTTTAAATTTACAATCCTCTGGTTTGAAACTTGAAAAGATTATTTTCACAAAGATTCAAAACATCTTACAACATTATTCAGCCTTGATTGATTCCGAAGTTCGTCTAACTGTTAAAAACTTATGTCAAGAATTGCAACAAGGCATTGTTGCCAAGCCACCTGCAGCTGAATGGGATCATTTCGTTCAACATCACCCAGACTCCTTAATACCTTGGCAATCAAACGATCCAAAGCCAAAACCAAGAGTTGCTTCTGACATTATATACCCAGAAATAAAGTCTCCAATTGCCAAATGTATTAGATATGGTTACTTGAATAAGACTAAAAAGGGTTCTGGAAATGCTAAAAAATCTTATTATCTATTGACTTCAAATTTCATTCATGAATTTGACAACAGTGACTTTTTTACCAAACCAAAGATGTCTGGTTTAATGACTGCTGGCTCAGTTTCAACTGTCACTCCAAAGGCTAGTATCCCATTAAATGACTGTAGGGTAGTTAGCTTTACCCCTGATAGTATTGTTCTTGAAACAAACACAATGTTTGTTAAGAAAGACAATACCCCAGATGTAACCACTACTGCTCCCGTTTCCTCTCCCCCAAAGCAAAACGGATTATCGAAGCTTTTGTTGGGCTCTAACAATAAGTCCCAAACTTCTACTCCGGTCGTTAATGTTAGAAGAAATTCATTGACCAAGAAATCCTTATCTGAACCAATGCAATTTACTCTAACAGCTCCGTCATCTAATCCAACTGAAGAAGAAGTTAAGTCCTTCAAGAAATGGATTCACGATATTAAGCAATTAACTAAGCGTCATTCTACAATCGAAAGAGGTAATTACATTGCTGATAAGATTAGAAGAAACAGATTGAACGGTGTCATCGAACCAATTAATTCTAATATGGACTCTTTTAGATTAAAGGAAGTTAAGAGCGACGATTTAAATAAGACTGTATCTCGTGGTCCAGTCGATCCTCTTGATAAACCGAACACTGCACAAAGTGCTGTTTCCCCACTTAACAAGAATGATCAAAATGGTTACTTTGGTTTACCTGTATCAGCTACTAATTATACAACAAACACATCCGCAGGGACTAACCAAAGAACACAATCAAATGGAAAGATCATCTATGAAAAGGACAATAGACAAGGAGAACAGGCAATTCAGCAAACAAGTGCTATATATTCTTAATAATCGTATATCTTTTGTATTTTATGAAATGAAATTATAAAACATGTTTTTTTAATTTGTATATCTTCATATATTTTGACGTGTCGCTCACCTTCAAACGAGAATTTTTTATTTGCTATCCCGCAAATAAAGAGGCAAGCCAATGTTTGGAAGGCATTGTACAATGAGAACAAACTAAATGACGAGACCAAAAGTTGCCCTTAAGAATTTTCTTATACCACAGGCATCAAAAAGAATTTTGAAGTTACCTGAAAGGACGTCACCATTGTTCACCAATTTTGAGAAGTGGGCAGGCAAGAAGAATAAGTTATATTTCAAGGACTCTAAACAATTAAATCTTTTTGCAAAAAATGAGTTAAATCTCTCTAACAATCTATTTGCAAAGCTTCTTGCATCACCAAGCAGAAATGAGAGGTTAAGTAAAATATCACTCCCTAAAGAATTAATGATTCAGATGAAAATACGATCTGAGCAGCTAGATATGATGAAACCGTCAGTTATTCAATCGAAGATTGGCAAGAACTCTTATATGGTTAATTCTAAGGAGTTTCTACAAGGGAAATTGAAATCCTTAATGTCAGTTGCACCTATACACATCCTTGCATCTGGTTTATTAAACCAGAAGGAAATGAATTCAAAACACAACACCGAGCAGTTTCTCGAAGAATATAGGAAAGAGATCAAAACAATTATATGGAACAAATTGAATGAATTCTCCAGAGAACATGGAAAGAAGGACGATAAAGTTGACGTTTGTGTCTTATATGATGAGAAAAATCCAAGAATAATTGAGATGAAATCTATCGTTAATGAGAAAGACCATAACAAAAAGGTAATAGTATTCAACCTCGCTATAGTAAAGGACTCCATCTGGAAAGATTTTATAAACACCTTTGGTAATGAGGGCATATATTTGAACTTCAAAAAGAATGAAGAACTGGTTATCCTGATTTACAGATTTATAATGTTTCTGATGTGATATAATCTCACATGATTTTTATGAAATAGGATCCACTCCCATAAGGGACTGTAACAAAATTTGAGAACTCTCAAACTAAGCTCAGTAATGGATTTACATAGTGGAATGTACTTCCATAGTATGTGGTGCACTGCATTGTTGATAATATTCTAAATGACCGAAAGAATCCATATTAATTCTTAAACTATATACCTCATTAAGAAATTCCATCCCGCGGAATAATAGAATGCTTAGATCGGCTTTAACCGCAAAGTGATATTTACAAAAAAATGCTTACTGTTATGTTAATATAATAAAATGGAAGAATTATCTTTAGCATTGTTTTGAGAGAGTTTTCTTTGAGGATTATTTCAAAGACAAATATATATAAATATTAAACCATAATCAATAGATACTAAACATCTAATAGCACTATAACAAACATTCTTGTATTTGAGCGGGATTTTACAACAAAGTGCGCACGTGATTAAAACTTTAAACTTCGGCATTGAAAACAGTTACCACAGAGAGAAGTTAAACAAGTCAAGATAGGTCTAAATAATCGAAAACTCCAATCGTTAACGTAGTGATATATAGGATTGCAAAAGCGAGACTTAACAATAAACATTAAAGGAGAATCAATGTCTCTTGTTTTGGGCAATATTCCAGCACTGGACACAGTATGGGCGAAGCTTTTTGAAACCTTCAAAGTAATCATTCTGATACTAATAGCTTCTCTACTCTTCCAAAAAGTGCTGATCGTTATAATCTCATCAGTAATTGCATTTAGAAGGACGGGTTTGGATAGGTTTTCATTTGAATATGTTATAGGTACAACCATTGTAGGTATTCACCTCGCCAATCCCACATTTGATCTAAAGATTAAGAGACTCTCATTGAAACTTGGTTGGAAGCCATCTATTAACTTTCACCATGTTAATTTAATATTAAAGAAAAAAAATTCTGTTACTAGCCCGGATGATGAAAACCAGCCTACTGAAGCTGCTAATATTGACTCAGGTAACAATATAAATTCCTTTACATTTTCCTTAGATAAAAGAATATTGACACTATTAAAATGGATCTTTTCTCTGAATACTTTCATAAGGACATCCCATATTACACTGCCGAATGGCTTAGAAATAAATTCTAATCTTTGTACAATGACAATTGTACATAAACTTGATAAAAGTATTAATTTAGAGTTATTCGTTCATGGGTTATCAAATTTAACTACAAAGGAAACTGTTAATTATGTAGGATTCCTTATTAATTTCAAACTATCTAGGGAACTGAATAAAAAAGACAGAGATGCAAGAATTACATTGGATGGATGGAACACGTCTTTGAAAATTGGTGATATTCACCTAAAACCAGAAAACTATTCTGAGGATTTGAATTTAAATAGAGAATCTGTTTCTTCTCCTGAAACTATTCAAGAAATGAAAATACCGCGTGAACAGAAAATCTTTAATATGTTGATAGCCTCAAAATCTGTTTTACGAGCCCTTAAGATTATAGATATTAAGGTCGAAAATTTAAAAATTACTTCTAATGATTTGGTAAGTCTAAATATTTCAAGTCTGCAGCTTTATTTGGAATCGGTTGATATATTAAATACAGGTAGAACGTTAAACCACTTACCGAACCAACATACGTGGGGTGATTATGAAATGTCTGTCTCTGCCAATGCTATTTCCCTAACATTAGGTAAAGTTTCCGTTTTAAGAATACCACTGATGAATTGTATTTTAACTACCAATATTCTCCTATACTTCGTAGGTGACTTACCCTTGAATAGAACTAAGGTTGCTCTTACGAGCAATGTTATTAATCCATCTATCTTTTCCACAATCGAGGAAATTACAAAGAGCCTAACTTTGTTAAGCAAATACAAGAATGATGCCAAGAAACTAGCAGATACTAACTACGCGAACGATAAAAATGTTGAAAATGTTGAACCGTTAGGATTGAGTTTGATGAATATGGATAATTTTCCTACATTTAGTATTGAAGCATCTCTCTCAAACTTCAGTTCAACTATTCAAGTGTCTGATAAGGAGCATATCTCTTTCAAATTATTCAGTATACAGGCTCTGTTTAATAGAGTTAATTCTTCTGGTATTGAAACAAAGGAGCTGATACAAGTAGATCAGAAATTGCCATTCTTTCCGGGACCTTCATCCAGTAAACGGTTATTGAATTATATCAGAATGGAAGGCACAGAGCTGTCATATCTTAGACTCTCTAACAATTTTACGGAATTATTAGAATCCATCCCAATTTGTGGGTTTGAAAGGATTGATATATTTCTTGATGAACTTTCGACAACAGATGTTAATATTCAGTGTACTTTGAGACGATCTCACCTCACTTTAGATGACCTGGTCGTTTTGGATAAATTGAGCGCATCAAGCACTACGCTATATAATACCATTATGACACTAAAAAATCCACAGAATAATTTTGAAAATGAAAACAGAATACCAAAAACTAAATCTGTAAATGGCATACAATGGTCCCTAAAGTTAAGATTAAAGGAAGTTTCATGTTCCATGGTTTTAGCAAATTATATACCAATAAACTTAGATACTCTTAGTACTGAGGGATATAATTTAAGCACAACCAACCGTGGTATTAAGATTTTGTTTCAAGAATCCTTTATCGAAATTAAAGAGGATGTGAAGTCGATTAAACTTTTAGATGCCACAATTTTCAGAATTATGGATGATGAAAAAAGCAAAAGTGCTTCAGATTCAGTTGTTCGTCTTGTCGATTTTTATATGACTTTAGACCAAGAAGGGCTGATCCATTTTTCTTTACCTTCGATACATCTTAAATTTGATGTGAATATAATTTGGTTAATATTCTATCTCAAAAGTATCGGTAAGGTATATGCCCCTAAGTTCAATAAATTTAACTCGGAAGGTCTCACAAATGAGAGTATTGTTGCTGGTAATATGCATAAATCACGGTCCCAAATTTTAGACAAGTTTACGATGGACATAGGAAAACTAATCGTGGAAATAAACCTTCCAGAAAATGTTCCTATGTTATTTATTCTCAAAAACATTCGATATGACAACATTATTAGTACACTGAGTATGGAGTCGGTAAATTTATTGGTTAAGTCTGTGTATGCCAAAGAAACCGATGTTCATGTAATCTTGATGGATATTCGAGATCTAAGCGTCGACATAAGAAATATATTGATTACTAATAAAATAACGTTACAAACTACTCTAATTCAGCTACACACAGAGTACCATTATAAATTCTACATGATAACCGATAATATTATCAACACATTCAAATCATTCAAACAGATTAAGGCGGCGTTTTCTGATTTGAATGAATTTCACAGAGTGTATCCTACGGTTCAATTACCAGTAAGCATACCAACGATAAGATTGATATCTGAAAATTTATTAGTAGATGTTGAAGAGGATCCTTTTGAGCAAGAACTTGGTTTGATTTTAAAGGTTGGTGTGTTGGAGCAAAGAGAAAGGTTAGAGAAATTAAGAGTATTCGAAGAACAACTCTGTGCAAATAATGAATCTCAAGTGAATGATAGTTTAGATAATTATAAGGGTAAGTTCGATGAAAATGGTAAATATGTCACCAGCTTCGAGTTGAAGGCCAGACAAAGGCTGTATGAGAATTTCTCCACATCCTGGATTGCTAGATACAGAAAAGCAAAATTGGTTTTCCACGGTATGCCTTATCTTGTGCAAAAATTTAATGACATGGGATTTGAGTACACTTTGTTTACGAGACAAGCTTCTAGTTCTGTTGCAAATCTAATTGTTGATAAGCTAGATGCTACAATTGAACCCCCTTCATTTCAATTGGAGAAATATCATGATTTCATGAGCAAGTACGGTGGGGGTGTTCCAAAAGATGAGGAATTTACATTACTAATTAATCTCGGTATAGATTTCAAAACTGAACTATGGCAACTAAAAATAAGAGACTATCCAATTCCTGTTTTATCATTTCCTGATACTCATACAGTTGGTGACATTGTTTTAGCTGAAAAGATGCCGGAAAAGTTTGGTATTCACACAGTATATATTCCATTTGTGCCGTCTTCCGATAAGCTTCCATACTCTTTAGGAAACTCGATATATGGTTCCCATGTGATTCGTACCATGAATGCTGTCAAGCTATATTTCAACATAAACACAAATGTAGAATCTGAGTCTTCTTCATTTCTGACATGGGGTAAGTCTTCACAGCCTGGCCTTGAGTCATTTATGATGTGGTTCGATTTTCTAACAAAACCTAAAATGGATCCATCTCCAAAATTGGGTTTCTGGGATAAATTTAGGTTCCTGCTGCATGGTAAATGGATCTACCATTTTTCAGAAAAGAGTGATTTCCACTTAAATATTAAAGGTGCGCATGACCCTTACAAAATTGTAGATGAAGGTGCTGGTTTAACTTTTTGTTGGTCTGGTGGTACGATATTGAAAATCCATGATTCCTCAAACCCTCAAGAACTGTTGCAAATAGAGTCTGAAAGTTTCCAGCTTGGTGTTCGTGATTTTACAGTGCCTGATAAGTTTGAGAAGATACTAATGAAATTAGAGGGGAAAGTTAGTTGGAAGGCAGGTATGCTGTTTGAGTATGGTAAAATCGATGATCCAGGTGATACAAAAAGAGTTACCCCGATGAAGCCGCACTATAACATTCATTTAGTAAATCCTAAAGATGTGATAAACATACCCGATTATGATTCATATGAAGGCTTCAGATCAAATTTTATTCATATGTCATTTGGTGTTTATTCACATGTTGATGGTTCCTCAAATAACTGCTACTTAGGACCTGACTCTGTTGAACACTTCCTGGTATGGTGGAAACTATTCAACACCTATACTGCCGGTCCAATTAGGCAAGGTCCTCTTTTCCCTGATTTAATTCAAAACAGCACAAAATTTAGTCGTTCGCTTTTTACGATCAAATACCAATTGCATTTAGAACCTTTGACGATCGCACATATTTATAGGCATCTAACTCCGCAAAACTTGTTGGAAGGTAACGTCAAAACTTTATTTACAGGTGTCAAGGGTAGAATTAATTCTGTTAAAATTGACTTACATCAGAAAAAAATTAAATTGACTCATATGAATGAGAAGCTAAATCGAATAAAACCGATATGGAAATTCCGAATGTCTACTGGTGAAATTGATTGTACTGAGGTTGACTTAAGAATCATATCTGCTGTATTTGATAAACATGCAGTCGACGAAGCACTCTTATCGGATTCGGTGCCAACTAATAAAAAGCTCCCTAGACCACTAACACCTGTTGATATTGACGTTCTAAGAGAATCTGATTGGTATAATTTTGAAGATTTCTTAGATCTTGATCAATTATCTCTAGACTCATCCATTCCATTGAAATTTGAAGCACTTCCATTATTATTCTCTCCGAAAATCTCATATTTCAGAAAACTTAACGATGACGGTTATGTGGTAAAGTTTCCATTTGGCGATGAACCCTCGCATAATTGTTTAATTGGTAAAACTCATCCAGAAAGAACACAGGCTATGCTTGCAAATCAGAGAAAAGCTGAGATAATAAGTCAAATAAGGAGTGTTCAATATTCTTTAAAAAATCTTCAAAGCATGCCTGGACATGATAAAACAAATGATATAAATATTAAAGGATTGGATAAGGAGCTACATGAGCTTCAACATCGTCTACATATTGTTGACAATATATTGGATGATTTAAAATTGTCTGACGTTGTTTCATTTACATATAGTGATGATTCATCAGAAAGTTCTCTGGGAGCCCCGTCTTCATCAATACAGGAGAACTCGATAGAATCTGGAGAAGAACCAGTTGATTCCAATAAAATTCAGTTAGCAAGGACGCATACTGTTGAATCTTTTATATCCATGAGGCGTGCTTCAACAGTACAAATTCAGTCCAGTTATGACAATAGATTCATGGTGCATAATCTTCAATTGAAAGTCGACAAAAAGATAAGAGATCACTTACTGGAACTCAGTTCGAATGTCTACGAAAGAAAGACACTAAGATATGCAATGACTTATAAGTCTGTTAAAATCTTGAAAGAATTGCTCGGTAATGTGTTAAGAAACGTGAAATCGCATTTTGAAGATATAGGAGTTTTGGATGATGACGATACAGTTTTGAATAATGAATTTATTGAACGTTTTGAAGAGTTAATTAAGGAAGTTCCGGATGAGAATTTCGATGCTGTTGATAATTATTTATTCCGGTTGATATCCCCGCAAATTCAGATTAGGTCAGATCTAGAACCAGATACTGTTATAATTCTTTCTGGTAGAGACATTGAATGTGGTATAATAGATATCATTCAGGTGATGGGTAGATCAGGAAAGAGGATGGCTATGGATCTGGATACAATAGTTGAAACAAGATATTGTTCAATCGCAAAAGATCTTCAAGTTTTCACATTGTTTAAAGAAGATTTGCTTGCAACAGAAACTAGACTATTCCATAAGAATGGTTATGGTATGGACAGATGGTCTGACTATTGGCCGCCGTGGCTTCCATTGGAAACATGCTTCGATGGTTCACTTCTTCAGGAACACATTTTCTTACAAAGAAGATCTATGTTCTTAACATTCAAGTCTCCTAACCCGCTTTACTTTAATTCCAATGATGTTACAAGGGTATCAAGTGACTCTATCTTCCGCGTAGGTTTTCCTGGCTTAGTAATGAGTTCTAATTCTGTACAGTATTGTTCTGTATATGCAATCACGCAGGACTTGCTTTCATTTAGCTCTAACTTTGATAATAAGGTTGAAAAATTAACAAGAATTCTATTAGCAGAAGAAGTTAGAAATAATTTGGATAAATTAGATGTTTCTGTTGTTACGAATCTACAGAGAAAGAATAAGGAATTGTATTATACTCGTGCGTTTTTGAAGGAAAATGACCCCAAATTATTTAATAAAGTATCGCAGGAGTTGGTTTATGAACTTCAGATGAGTATTTTAAAGCTTACTGTTCTGATGTCTGCAATTAAGAAAAATTACGACGCAATAGGAAATGAAGGAAATCAAAATAAGAAAATGTTTATCTGGCAAGTAGGTACAGATGAGTTAATTTGGGAACTTTACGATGAAAAAAGTAATCCTTTTATCACGATAGGTTTAGGTCCATCTACCTTTACTAGATCAGAAACTTCGGATGGCTTCAATATTAACAAAGTGAGTATATCCTCATTGCAGTGTTTCAATCAACAGAAAAGTCCGATATTTACCCAACTGTTGGCACCATATCTGGAAAATCGCCTTTACAAAAAGTCTGGTCCAATGATAGAATTATCTTGGATTCAAGGTCAGTCTATTGGTGGTATATCAAATTTAGAGGAATTGATTGTGTCTATTCAACCAATGATATTTAAGATGGATAGTGCAACTTCAAACAAAATTATGAACTACTTATTTCCAGATGTCAAGGAACCAATATCTCAAGAAAAAAATACATATCCGAATAATAGTGCTATTTCTATTTCGACTGACGTGCCTTCATTAAGATCAAGTGGTGTGGGTTCTGCTAATGAATTATCGATGAATGACATTTCTAGAGATGTTGATTCTTGGGATTTGAGCAGTATTCAAACAAGTAAACAAAAGGCACAAAAGTCTAAATCGCATCCTAAGCGTAAAACAAAGGTAATATCCAGATCTGTATATAGCAATCGTGATCAAAATATAGACGAAATGGTTGAAAGGTCTGGGGTATATTTTAATTTGAAGTACATGAAAATTAATAAAACGTCTCTGTCAGTATCTTACAAAGGTACGCACCACTTATTAACAGATGTGAACAAGTTGACAGTAAAGGTTCCTGATTTAGAATATACGAATAAAATATGGTCAAGAAATGAATTGTTTGCTGCATTAAAACATGATATATTTAGAATTGTGGTTCAGAATCTAGGCGGTATTATTGGAAACAAATTCTTATTTCATAAAAGAGAAAATAAGAAGCAAGTCGAAATGAATATGGACCGGATGCTAGAAATAGAAGAGATTCAGGCACAAGTGGTGCCCAATTCGTTAGAAGTAAACGGAAATACGAAATATTCAATTGTAAAGGCAAGAAAACACCATTCAAAAAATTCAATCCTCAATAGTTTCCATGGAAATGACAGTAGCCCAAAGAAGACAGTGAGTTCAAATGAACCTACTGATGATGATACTGATGGCATTGTTCCGTTTTTTCCTGTTCATTATGACTAAAAATATAAAATCTCAGGAGTTGATGATATTCAATAATATAAATATCTTATATACTTGACTTTTAAAAATTGTAATAATACAAAATCATTTGGTTACGAATGGATAATTGAAAACGCCAATTTCTCATTTTTGGAAACATTTTTTATTGGAAATCTTAAGATTGCGTTGATTATTTCTTTAGATTCAATTTTTATTTATAAGGTATTATTTGGATTGCATACGAGTTATCCTAAAATTTTCCTCATGGATTTTAAATGAACATGTATATTTAAATAATCCTGTCCTATTTCTAGTAGGTAACAGAGTGTCGGAAATGGATTAATAACATTCCAGTAAGAAAAACAACAGGTACACAGTGATTGTCGAATCATAGAAGAGAATTTTAGGAAAGAAAAACCCGTGACAAAATAACACATCAAGATGCCACATCAAGATGCCACGTCATTGGACGTAGTATATGTTGGAACTGTAATATATTACAGATATGGGGTACCGTACAATGCAATGTTTCTGCTTAGACATTTTATATATAAAGCAGATATTTACTCAACTAATATAATCTATATCTTTATACTTATAAACTCCTTTTCACTTAATGAGGAGTAAAAGCCCTGCTGCAACCAAAGTATGCATAATCCTAGTTGTTAGTACTCGATATGCCAGATAAGAACCTGCTGTTGGGCCAGAATATATGTATATTCCCATAATAAATTAGTGAAGAAATATTTGGCCTAATGTACATTTTGGTACTCTGGCCGAGTGGTCTAAGGCGCCAGGTTAAGGTCCTGGTCTCTTCGGAGGCGCGAGTTCGAACCCCGCGGGTATCATTATTTTTTTGGATCTTGAATTTACCTAATATTTTGTTGTAAAATGTAAATGCTTAGCGGTCTCATCACATAGTTTTCGATTTTCAGCTGGATGATGATTTGTTTCAAATCTTGCCTCTTTTATCGCTTTGTTAATGTAGTTGAAAGTGAAAGAATCAAAATTCAGAAAAAAAAATTTATAAAAAAAAAAAATCAGGATCTAAATCATTATTTACTGCGAAACATGTTCGGGAAAGTTTTAATGCCAATCTCGTGGGTCGAGCAACAAATATTAAAATATAAAGTTAAAATTGTTAAGAGATGTCATTAGAAGCCATTAAGTTTAATAAAGAAGATAAAAAAAATTTATCTGTTGAAATTTTAGATCAACTTTTACTTCCTTATACTACCAAATATATCCCAATTTATAATATCGATGATGGTTATACTGTAATCAAAAATATGCAGGTAAGAGGCGCTCCAGCTATTGCCATGGTTGGTGCCTTATCTGTCTTGTTAGAAACACAATTGTTGCAATCCGAACAATTTCTAAAGAGTCAATGGTTTTACGATACCTCTAATTGGAAGTCCTTAAAGACTAGGTTAGCAGAAAGATTAGACTTTTTGTTAGGTAGTAGACCAACCGCTGTTAACTTAGCTAATGCATTAAAGGAAATTACTGTAATTTTGAACAGTGTTTCTAGTATTGAGAGCTTCAACAACGATTTATTCAAATATACATGTGATCTATTGGAAGAAGATTTAAAGAACAACGTTAGAATGGGTGACAATGGTGCTGCTTACCTTTTAGATTTATTAGAAAAAGATGGGTTTGATGAAGATTTTGGAGTTTTGACTATCTGTAACACGGGATCTTTGGCCACAGCGGGATACGGTACCGCTCTGGGTGTGATTCGTTCGTTGTGGAAGGATTCAGAAGCCAAATCCCATCCAACTAACTCCGAAAAAAAGGCCAAGTCATTGAAGAATACAAAGGCCAAGATGACACACGTCTTTCCATTGGAAACCAGACCATACAACCAAGGTTCGCGTCTAACAGCCTATGAATTGGTTCACGATGAAATTCCAGCTACTTTAATTACTGATTCTTCTATTGCCTATAAGATTGCAACCAGTGATGTTCCGATCAAGGCAGCCTTCGTTGGTGCTGACAGAATTGTCAGAAACGGTGACACCGCCAACAAGATCGGTACATTCCAACTATCGGTAATCTGTAAGCAATTTGGTATCAAGTTCTTTGTCGTCGCACCAAAGACAACTGTTGATAATAAAACAGCCACTGGTGACGGTATTGTTGTTGAACAGCGTAAGGCAGACGAATTCAGATTAGTAACTGGTACATTAATTGATACTGACAAAAATGCACCTGTTATGAATTCCAACAACAAACCGGTTTCTGCAAAAGTTGGTATCGCACCACCAAATATTAATGTTTGGAACCCATCATTCGACGTCACTCCTCACACATTTATTGATGGTATTGTTACTGAAGAAGGTGTTTTTGTCAAGAATGACGAGGGGAACTTTGATTTAGAAAGATTGTTTTAAATAACGTCTCAGGTGTTGATTGACTGTTATAGACATTCCTGTCACTCACTAAAAGTACATATTTTATTCTTAAATAATTTAATTGACTTATCCAATTACCAAGACAAGAAACAATAGTACCCCTTTCCAATTTTAATGCAAAAATCATAACATCTCTTTATAACTATGCTTAAGTTAACCACTGTCATGACGTTATTATCAAAACCGTAGCAGCAATTTCTCACCGTTACCCAATCTGGTAAATAAATGCGTATATACTTACCCCTGCACCGTTACTTGCTCTTCGATACAGACAAAGAGGGGTAAATAACAAGCAGTGTGAGCTTCTATTTATTACAGAAGTCGCTTTGCAAATCCCTGTCGTCATGTTACATCAACAGCTGCACTGTCAGATATAGGTCACAGGGACTAATCGTCAATTGATCGTTGGAAACGAGGCATTAGTCTTTGTTTTGGTTTTCACGTCCTCCAACGTCCCGATGAGGATAAACATCAACAAACATCTAAATTCGGAAATTGTAAACACAAAATCTGCAACTTTATTTCCAAAGGCGTGCGGCAGTTTCTTAGTTAAAGAAGATCGTTTATGAAGCCAAATCCTCGAATTCACATAAAATTCTTGAGTTATATTCAGTCATCACGGTGATGCAAAGAGGACTGTGCATCTTATTAGTTTAGTTTCAGTCAAGAATATCTCCATATCTGGGAAAAGGGAAACAAAAATCCTCTAATTTTTTTGTTTTCATTTTAAACTTTGCATTGTTTCCATCTAATTCTCCATACAAGGAAATTTTTTGAGGTAGCTAACTTAGAATTTCCTGAAACCGTTCAGCAGCCAACGTAGCTCATTGAACTTGTTTTACGGCAAAAGGAAAATTTTCTAAGTGGGCTCTTTATTTTGATATTCTACTTTTGGATTTTTGACCTGATTCGAAGGGTTTAGTTAAAGATTCCACTGTATACAGTTTCACTTTTAAATTTATACTCGGGGGGGGTCTCAGATCAATTTCCAATCAACTTCTTTATAAGATTGAACTTCTAATACTGTTCATAGATATTTCCTTTTCTTAGCAAAAGATATCAAAGCTTCCAACACATACTTAGATAATCATCTTTCAATTCATTTCACTTCTTTGGTCTGAACAGTTATCCACACAACTACTAAGTCAGTCTTTTTTTTTACTTCACCTAATATTATTCCAACTATTTTCAAATTTGGCCAGTGATTACCATAAAAAGATCCCTGGACATTGATAATTTAGTCATTCACTTTTAATTGCATATTGATTAAGTCCTTTTCATTCTAACTTATTTTCGGCACCTATTTTTAATTTATTAATCAAATAACTCTTTCAATTCACCCATATACGAAAAGAAATTATTATTATGTCCTCTGAAAACATATCTACAACCTCGGCAAGATTATCAAGAAACGTTCAAAGGCTAGCACTAAATAATGTGACAAATACAACTTTGGCCCAAGAAAATTCTCTGCAAAATTCTAACATTAGCAACCTAAAATCCTCTTTAGCAATTGCAAAGAGTGAGGGAAGCAGAATTCCACAAATTAACAAAGATCTGATATCACGTTCGAATGTTCTTCATGAATCAAATGGTAAGTCCCTCAGTAACATAGCTCCGAGTGAGGTCAAACCACATCCAAAAGAGCTGGTGAGATCGAACAAGTCATATTTAGAAGATAAAGAAAATCAAGATCCATATCAGATATCTAGTAAGGTATTACCAGCTATTAAAGAAGAACACGAAGTCGGTTGTACTAGTGAAAATGAAAAAAGCAGATTACAACAACAAAAATCTATTTTGGAATCAAGCGATACCCTTTCGACGGAATCCACAGAATCAGAAGAATTTAATGATGTCGGGAAAAAGAGACCTATATCAACGGTTGTTGAGCAAGATGAACCAAAAAAGTTTAAGGTATGTGATGAGAATGGTACCGAGGAATACGAATGGGAAGATTTGGATGCGGAAGATATTAATGATCCATTCATGGTAAGCGAGTACGTTAATGATATTTTCGATTACTTGCATCATCTCGAAGTAGTAACTTTACCTAGAAAAGAGGATCTTTATAAGCATAGAAACATCAGACAAAACAGAGATATTTTGGTCAATTGGCTGGTCAAGATTCATAATAAATTTGGTTTATTACCGGAAACATTATACATTGCCATTAATATTATGGATCGTTTTCTTTGTAAGGAACTAGTACAACTTGACAAATTGCAATTGGTAGGTACCTCGTGTCTCTTTATCGCCTCCAAATATGAAGAAGTTTATTCCCCAAGCATAAAACATTTTGCTTCTGAAACAGATGGTGCGTGCACAGAAGATGAAATAAAGGAAGGTGAAAAGTTTATTCTAAAAACGTTAGAATTCACACTGAACTATCCAAACCCAATGAACTTTTTAAGAAGAATTTCCAAAGCAGACGATTACGATATTCAATCACGAACACTTGCTAAATTTCTTTTAGAAATATCATTGGTGGATTTCAGATTCATTGGTATTTTACCTTCCCTATGTGCTGCTGCTGCTATGTTTTTGTCAAGAAAGATGTTAGGTAAAGGCAAATGGGATGGTAATTTAATCCATTATTCTGGAGGTTACAATAAAGAACAATTAGCCCCAGTATGTCATATGATGATGGATTATTTGGTTAGTCCGATCGTACACGATGAATTCCACAGAAAATATCAATCTAGAAGATTTATGAAAGCTTCAATAATATCTGTTCAATGGGCCCTGAAAGTTAGAAAAAACGATTATGATATAATGACATTGCATGAATAATAAAACTAATAATTATGGAAACAAATAAACAAGACTTATACCTTACTTGAAATGGTACCATATACCTCGCAGTTATCTTTGTTCAAGATTTTAAAATTCCAAAGCATCAAAAAATGGATTAACATACCCAAAGCATATCTCAAGAAAATATTTGAAATGTTACTCTCAGTTGGTATTATAATATAAGTAACAGTATAATGTGTCACCATGCCCACATTAATGTCTTATGTTTCCACATGAACGTTTTTGTCTAACTCAGCCCTACGTTTTAATTTTTATTTTTGTTACGCCTCTTTAAAGACCTTTTTTTTCTGATAGCTATCCTCCCAAAATAAGTAACATGTATATGTATTCTAATTTCAAATAATATTACTCATAAGAAAGCTTTTCTTTGACCAATGATTTAAAGTAGCACAAATTCTGTTTTTTTAACCTTTTGTTTATTTTTTTTTGAGATAAAATGAAAGAATGATGATTTTAACATCGATATAAGAATAATAATCCAAAAAAAGTACTTTAAAATCAATAAAGTGTACAGATTATACGAATAATCAGACGAATATTTAATAATGAATAATAATAAATTTGAACTATATATATATATATATATATTAATACATATGCCGATGCGTATAAACTTAATTTTAATGTTACAATGCAAATAATCTTTCAAAATCGTTGTCGTGAAATTGAGTACAGGAAAAATAGACTGTCTCGTAGACTTTACCAAATTCTTTCTTTGCATACTTTGATCTTAAGGATTGTAACTTGGTATGGGGCGAACAGATATCGTTGATTAATAATTTACAATTCTCTTGAAATTCTAAATCTTGAAGGGGATCAATGTCACCACTATAATGCTTTAAGGTCTCATCCCAGAGAACGTTGTTTCTTCTTGTTATTCTTCTTGCAATGTACATTGCCATTGCACTGAGTAAAGAGGGCTTTAAGTTTATGAATAGATGACAGCATTGGGCGTATTCCAAAATAAATTTTGATATGTTTCTCGTTTGTGTATCATAATCATCTGCTTTTGATATTCTTCTCAAAAAATTCATTGGGTTAGGCCAACTTAGATCAAACTTTAATTTAGTTAACATGTAGAGCTCCGCAGTTCTAATATCTGATTTAGAGGCAGCACCGTCGGTAATATAAGCATATTCAGCTAATTTAGGCAAATGAATTTCCTCAAATTTAGCCGCCATAAATAATGCAGTGACAGCTAATAATTGTAACTTATCTGTATTAACTTTATTATCAGCTAAAAATCTGTCCATTAAATTTATTGACAGATAGAGAGTTTCTGGAAAACATTGAAACTTTTCGTGTACTTCAACTAACCAATCTACCAGAATGGCCCTCACCGATGGACGGACAAAATTTGGAAGACTACGGTCTAGCAGGTAATTATGTAAAGGCAAAGTTGTAAGTTCCTTCTTGTAAAGATATTTGAAAATATCATCAGTGTATTCTGTTACCATTCCTGGATCATCTTGCTCTTGGATGTCTAGATTCTTCCAATGGCCTTCTACAGTATTTGCAATATTTTCCAAACCCAAAGTATCTAGTGTAGTAGATCCAGTATCCAGTACAGAAACCTCATTTCCATCATTAGCGTCATCATCTCTATATATCTTTCTCTTTTTAATATTGTCATATCTAACTTCACTATTTTCCCTTCGTATTCTTGGTTGTCGTGATTGAACAATACTATTCTTAATTCCATCAATTGTTTTGGCATTAGCATTCTTTTCTCCCAATGCCGCTCTATTCTCATTATCACTTACAGTTATATCAGACTTGTTTCTTACGGTTTTATCTTGAATTGGCGGTAAAGTATGCACAGGTTCTGAACCTGTGTGTATCGACACTCTGTTTTCCACATCACTGTTTTCTAATCTATTTTTTCTCAATTTAGATTCAGGCATTGCTCTCTTTCAACAAGGATAGTCCAAGGGTCCTATCAAATATGTGGCTATATGTCAATCAATGTCGAGTGATAAAAAACTGATAATAAGTTGATTAGCCTTAACAAGAACTGAGAACTGCTTAACTAAGAGATTGAATAAATGATCTTCCAAGAAAGGCCATCAAACTTTGATATTCACAAATTCACCAAAATCATATATATGGCACAAACTATAATACTGGTGAAATTTTGACGCGTACGCGCGGTTATGTAAATAAATGGTACGCGTGAAAGCATCAGGCAGCGATACGCAAAAAACTGCAGCTATTTTCTTTGTTTTTTTTTTCGCTGCTAGATATTCGTGTCTTTGACCCAAAACGGTCAAAGACTTTCCACTAGAGAAGAGCTGGTCGTGTTTACTGAGTGAATGGGACTACATGTCGTTATTGACATTGCAGACACATTCATTAAAGTTGCAAACTCCCAGCCGCCTTTGTTGCTCCGGCAAAAATACGCTTTTCATATGATGTCTGATTTTATGTTGATTCAAGTATGGGGAGGTTGTTTACAAAACCGAATTAGGTTCAAGGATTTCTACTTCTTGTAAAATTTTAAGAAGTTTATTTACTTATATAGACTTTAAACATGAGGCAGATCCTTTATTGATTGGAAAACGGAAGCTCTCTCCAAACTATGCCTTTAGTGTGTTGTAGAAAATGCGTGTAACCGATCAAGATCGGTTGGATTTCCCAATTGAATGTTGACGTACAATTTGATTAATCTTTTCTATTCTCGTTTCTTTCAGAAATGCAAGCAGTTATCTAACGTCTTAATGTTTTTTGTGTAAGGGACTGTATAAAAGGATATATTAACAATCTGTTACAATGATTCTCGAATAGAGGCAGATCCACAATTGGAATCTATCAAGATAAACAAAACAAATAAAAATATGTAGTGGTATTAGTATTTACATAGTACAGGTTAGGTTGTTTATTTTTTCTGCTCGGCTGCGGGACCTTTTGATGGCTGGATGCTTTCTCTAACTTGTTTGACAGCTTCTTGTTGTTCCTTGTCAAGATCATCTAAATTCAATTGATCCTTGACTCTGACAATAGAACTCTTCTCCTGTTGTGCTTCTTCCTTCATGATCTCTACCTGTTCCTTCAACTGTTCTAATTTTTGCTTTGGAGAAACCTTATCTTCCTTCACAACGTTAACCTTCACCTCGTGGTATAATTCATCAGGTAAACCACTTAAGACATCACACAAAGAATCATACAATGATTTTTTGGAAGAAACGTCACCATAATTAAAAGAGGTAGCGATGATCAATAGAGTAGATGGAATTTTATCTTTTAGTCTCATATTCAACCATAATCTTAAGTTATCTCTTAGGACCGAATCAGAAATATTCTTAATTCGAATACCTCTTGAAGCACATGCACTACGAAGTTCTGCAGAGTTTAGGTTATCAGCATCTTCATAGTAGATCGAAAAATCATCCTTCTTCAACTCTAACATTCTATATCTAATACGGTATCTTAACATGACATCTGTACCAAATGGCTGAATATTAATGTACTTGGCCAGCGCAACCAAGTAAGATCTGGTTACATTATCTAAAACAGTATCATCAGTAAATAATCTGGCAACTTCGATAAGCTGCTTACGTGATTCTGGCTCACCTGTCTCTCTAACATGTTCATAGAATCTATTGAACAAACGTTTCTGTTCATCTGTGATTCCCACTGGCTTGAAATGAGACTTATTATCTCTAATTATTCCAGTGACTAACTCCCTGGTCTTTCTCAAATTTTCTAACTTCGATTCTTTTGAGGAACTAGATTCATATGTTGATGGCAATAGGTTTGGGAATAATTTCAAAGCTAAAGGTAATAGTAATTCGGCAAATGGAATAAGGACAAATGCAGCGAATGGTACAAGTCTAACGACATCCTGAGTAGTTCTCTTTAGTTGTAACATTTCTCTACGAGTCAAAGCATGGCCCGCTGACATTTTCAATAATAATCTAGATGATATTTTCATTTCAAAACCCAACAACTTTGTACCATCCCAATAATGGCTAGCCTCCTCCTTGACTCTACTCCATAAAGGCTTCTTTTCTTTAGGCTTCAGTTCAGCAGGGTTGGTGGATTTAGTGGAGTTAAAACGTAATGTATTACTGTTGATATTTAGACCGCTTATTTTGTAAGATGACCCTACCAGCGGATATATACCAACAGAGGCTTTATAACTATACAGCTTTGCATTAATCAGATTGCTTGTCTTCGTTTTCAACATTATTTCAGCACTATGCAGACTCTAGGATATGATTTCTTAAGTTTCTTGGTTATTTCCAAAAAGCTTCTAAATACAGTTTGCTATTTTATAACAATCTAGGAATGTCCAGGATGATAACTTGTTACACTTGGTAAGAACTAATGGATCCCTTCTTGCCACCTTTGCAAATAGTCTTCTCCTTCAAAGAAATGAATTGATTGTTCGGATTAATCACATTAAAAATAAAAAATACCTTCTCATTTCCGGTCTCCTTTTTCGGCCCGTTCCGGCAGAATCTCGCTCGAAGCCTAGTAAGAAAATCTCGCCGGCCATTGAATCCTTCTCGATCAATTACTGTCCGTTTTCTTCTTTGGTAAGTTTTGCTGAGGTAATTTAAAAGTCTGATTAAATATGCATTATGGCATCTCATTTGTCATTATATCAATTAATTAAATTACAAACCAATAATATATAAATATAAATATATAAATATATAAATATAAATTTTAATGGAACCAAACGTTCATCACAAAGTAGAACTCCATATAGAATAAGAGTATATTTCTCACACCATAGAATCGATCTATGGTCCCGTCATGTTTCTACTTCTGTTGGATTTCAGTAAAGTCTTGAAACCATTACATAATTGTACAACACTTGGATAATTGTAGTTGACCAAGTAGAAACCAGTATTCGTCAATCTGACATTCCATGTGTATAACGGACCATTGGCGTTTATTTTAAAGTTGATAAAAAACCAACCTGGGTGTTCGTAGTTGAAACAAAAGTAGTAAACTGACTTTTTGGGGTTAACCTTAGAATAATCTTCAATAAACTTGATAACTTCCTTTGGAGTACCACGCTTAAATTTTTCATTAGAAGTCATTTCATTCAATAATCTGATCTTATTTTGCAAATATTCAACAATAAGTTGATCCAAATCATTATATCTTTGGTTCTCAACAACCAATATTTTACCTAGAGCAAGAGGATTTTCCTTCTCTAATTCCTTAATATCAATGTGCTCGAATAAATCTTTATCCAGTTTCCAAGTAATAGTTAAGTGATCATCACCACGACTAGATTGTCTAATAACAAAGTCACCACGATTCTTACTTCTCAAGTAATCCTCAGCTTGTCTACTGTTGAATGGGAAATAGTATGGGTGATTAATAACACGATGAGTTCTCTTAGCACGTGCTCTTTCATTCGCAATCTTTTTTTCTTCCTCACCGTCCTTCAATTCTTGTTTCAAGTCCCAAATGGATGGGTCCTTACTGTAGTTGATTGGGACGTATTCATGCTTAACATCATGATCTAATAAAGAAACTTCAGCAGATATATTAGCATAATCAATGTAGATAACCTTAGCTGGATATGTCTTACCAATTTCGTATATCTCACTTGCCGATGTTTTGAATTGAGCACCAGCATGACGTTGTGCATTAACGGTACATTCGACTTCAGAGTTAGTGACACACTTGATATCGTTGTGCCAAAACCTTTCAATTCTAACAGGAATAATACAACCCTTGAAAAAAGTCTTTTCGGTTTCACCAGTTAGAGTGTGGAAAATCTCTTCACCGACCAACGGATGGAAATCATTTCTTAATTCTTCAAAACCGTCTAATAATTCCAATACAATAGTACTCAAGTTGTTTAGCTTTCTTTGACCAGTCGATTTTTCTAATTCTTCAGCATATGCCTCTAAGTTCAAAGATTCTAACTTAGTTCTACGGTCTGGATCATCCCTTAAATATTCAATGAAATCGCTCATTGTACCCTGATCTTCCTTTTCAGCGATTGCATCTGGATCATATTCTAACGCATCAGCAGCAACCTTGATTGCCAGATGGTAGTCTTCTGGATGGATTCTTGTGCTGTCTAATTGATCATGTTCAAGGTCTTCATACTTTTGTCTCTTTTCATTCCAGGAGATATATAAGAAACCAGCTGAATTCATGAATATAGTCTTGTGCAAGATATTATGCGTAATTAATTGTTGACGAGCTAATAATGGTTCATTCAATCTGTGCAAGGATTGGATAAAATCTATGGCCTTACGTTTACCGAAACCTGAAATATATTTTAAAGCATTTGCGTAGTAAGTATTATCAGTGGCCTTGTTAACTTCTACCCCAACTAAATTAACAATATCAACAAACGCAGTTTGCAGAGCACGTTTCAATATTTCCGCTGGCAATAAAGATTGGAATGGATGAATAGCCAAAGAGGTTAATTCCTCAGGTGATAGATTGGCATATTCTAACAATGGAGAATTCATATAACGAGCTAAACCAATACAATACTTCACCAAAGGTGCCTTGTTTGGGAATTCTTCGCCTGCACGAGCAGAGGCTTGGAAACGAAGAGCAACTTCATCTTCAACATAAATAATCGGAATGCTATGACCTCTGTTATCAACAATTTGCTTCTTATGAATAATTTCTTGCAACCTCTTGTAGAATTTTTCAGTCTTTGGGTTTGGACCATTTATACCAATTGCATTTGGTTGACAGTTTTGAATAATGTTATCTAACGTATCCTCAAATGCTTCTGGATTATGCTTATCAAAAGGATTTTCAACAATCTTAAAGTCCTTTACAAAGTCACCCTTACGGTTAACATAAACTGCAATGATGGCATCTGAGCCAAATCTACCATTACCACATGACAAGGTAAGAATTCTTGGAATCTTTGGTTCTTTTAGATTTGGAATATACGGAGCTTGGTCCAGTTTAGTCATAAACTTGTGACGGATAATCAAAGCTACTAACTTTTGACAGGTTTTAGTTAGATCATCCTTAATTTCACTTGAAATATCAGAGAAAATTTTGTTCATAGCATTCTTAAAAGCGGACTTACGAAAGTTGTTCCACTCAGTAGCCAATTCAGAAGTATTTGTTGTTTCTAATGCAATCTGGAATAAATGGTCAACATATTGCTCTTGAGACGACATATGGATCTTCAAAGACATCAAATTTAAGTTCTCAGCTTCTAGCATACGTAAGAAAACACTTGGATCTCTACGGAAATGCATTGGAGTTCTATTGATAGCATATTTAATGTCTTCATACAATGAACCTCTCTGAATTTCATTCTTACCCTTCTTAGTTAAAACAACATCCACTAAGTAGTATTTGTAGAAATCAGATCTAACTTTCTCTCTAATCTTGACATTCTTTGATAGTTCTAAAGAGTAATACTTCTTAACTGTGTCATTAGCTAATTTGAGATTTGTAGAGAATACTTGTAAGTCAGATGGATTTTCTTTAATGATGGAATCAATGACCTCAGTAGGTTTCAAAGTTGGATGATCAATAGCTGTATGAATTTGATGTTGAGAACTAATGTTTTCACCGACATTTTCAGCAGTGATACCGACATCATTAATTGCGCGATATAACGGACTGTTCTTAAACTTTTCGTAGCTTGAGTTCTTTAGATGCTTTTTACCTGAATTGTCATCATGGTTTGTAAGTAACGTATTATTGATTTCTTGGGCATACTTAAATTCCAAATAATTGTGAATGTCTTGCAAGGCATTAAGTTCAGCAACTGAAGCATTGGTTTGGTTCTTAAAATATTCATCAACATCACTATCCCTAATTTTCAATTCCTCATAGAACTTCTTGACATAATCTCTCTTGTTGATAATACTTTGGAATTCCAAATCTAAATTCACAATTTCCCACAAGTCATCTTCAGTTAATACAAATCCACCAGGAACTCTTGATGAGATGTAGTTACGACGGTATGCATAAATGAATGGAACTTCTAGATTATCTTGAGTAATAAACTTGATGGCGTTACCGATGGCTTCCTTAAATTCTGTCAGATCATAAGTTGGATCAAAATTCTTGTCTACCGAAATCTTATCACTGATCCAGTTTTTTTCTAATTCTTGGTCTTCCATAGATAAGTTGCCATAGTTTTGAACACCTGCTCTGAATTCTTGAAATCTTTCTGGAACATCAGTTTTCCTTATAATCATATCTTCTTCGGTCAAAAGGTTTTGCTTTAAATCTTCTAAATCATAGATATCTTGTAAGTTTGTTGATTTCTTGTTTGGTCTATAGGAACCAGTTTCTTCATCAAATTCCTTTTCGTCAGCACCTTCTTCGGCAAGATTACCTTCCAATTCTTCATGTTCAATCTCCAAGGCCCAGTCGTAGTCGTGACCATCACCAAATATATCGTACATTTCATCTATTCTATCAGACGATAAACCTGATATTTGGGCTGGAGCCTTGGCCCTTTGTTGTTCTTGTAATCTTCTTTCAACCTTTCTAGCTTGTCTCGTTTCTTCATCCTCATCAGAGAATTCATCATCTTCAATGAAATCGTCCAATTCATCCATCATACCACCCTTACGATTGTTGTTAAGGTTTCGCTCATTTTCATGTTCCTCGACATCGTAATCATCCCTTCTATTTCTTGATCTTGGGGCTTCATCGATATCTTCAAAGATGGAATCTAATTGAGAGGTTGCGCTTTGTTTCTTCTTTACATCTTCATCTTCATCATCAAGATGTTCTTCATCTTCCACTCTCTTTAATCTCTTTAATCTACCGGAAGAGCCAGATTTAGTAGTACGCTTAACACCAGCGTTTTCCATCAATAAATCCAAGTCGTCTTCAGACAAACGGTCATCTTCTTCGTCTCTGTTCCTTCTCTTGTGCTTTCTTCTCTTTTTCGAAACAGCACCACCTTCTTCGTCATCATCATCGTCATCGACAATAAAGCCTTCCTTCACTCTCTTGGCTTCATCTTCATCGTTATCTAAATCAGCATCATCCTCAGAAGAATCAAAGACATCGTCGCCTTCTTCTTCATCACTAGGAGCTCTATCTTCATTGGTGTTATTATTAATGATTTGATCATCGTTTTGCGACGATGGTCCAGTAGATTCTGTGTTTTCGTCCATTATCGAATAAATTGAAGCGTAAACACTGTTCTTTGACCTTTTGAGGGACTTCTCTCTGTGTTCAGTAAAAAACTGGTATTGGTTGAAATGTTTAATACGTAAGGTTTATTAGTTGTTGTTCCCAAAATTTTCCAATTTTTTTCAGACACATAAGGAAAAAGGGAATCTGAAAATGAATTAATTCGTCTTTAATGATACACAAGGAAAGAATATAAAAGAATTTAGACAGAAGATGTGAAAAACTGTTGTAGTTTCTTCCTGTATTCTTTTAGGAAGTACTGGGATCAATTATTATTTACAATATCGATTACTATATAAAATTTGAATATAAATAGGAATTACGTACATGGAAAAGCGACACTATGACAGTTTTTCAGCTGGTAATAAATTTGTGTCCATATCGTTTGCTTGCTCTTGTTGTCTTGCATTTTCGGAGAGATTTCTTTCAATGATTTCGTCACTATTATTTTCATCCGTTGCGCAGTTACATTGGGTTTTAGTGTTTGGAATATCATCTCCTTCCTTTTTATGGTTAACGAACCCAGAGCTGACACTGGCAGTATCGTCCAATGGACCATTAGTGTTGTGATCTGGTGAATGATGCCCACATCTACAATTACCTGCACCTGGGCAGTTATGACACTTTTCAATTTCCCTCTGAATACTCCATCTTTTCAACATTGATATCTTGACTCTATTAAAAAAGACTTCACATAGAGCTAAGCCGGCGATAACAGCAAATACGTATGTGAGAACGAAAGACATAGCAGCAAGCATTAACATATAGATTAACATTGTGGAGGAGAATACAAGAACAATTCTAATAGAATCATGGAAGAGGCTTCTCCATGTTGGAGCGAAAATATCGAACATTAGATTTGGTAATTTTGGTAAAGGTTGGATTTCAAATCCATTCTCACCTGGATATTCAGTCTCGGTTTCTTCAGGGTCCTCGCTGACACGAGAGCCATTTCTGTTGGAGGTCTTGTTCCATCTTTTGAACCAGTGAACCTCTAAACACCAACTAACAAATAATAAGAGCTTGTAAACGAAACAAGTGACCAAAATCAAAACAAAGATACCAAATGCTTCCCTTTTTGTATTAGCATATAATTTTTCAAATACCACTGGGTATTTTTTATATTTTCTTGTTAGATAATAATTCATACCAGCCATTCCTTCCATATCCATACCCATATCCATGGAGCCGCTAGATGATGAAGAATTACTATGACTACCCATATCCATAGTCATACTTGCTGTGGCAGAGGCTGCATTCATTACCATAGATGTTGTAGAAGCTACCATATCCATAGTCATGCTAGTAGCGCTGGAAGCCATATCCATGGCCATTTCAGAAGCGCCCGAAGCCATATTCATTGGGGCTCCCTCTGTGGCATGATCATGCCCCTCATGTTTCATTAAAAATGTAGGAATTGCATTGACTACACTTTTCGCAATTACTGCACTTGGATTAGTTAACATTATCTCGTTCTCAATTATTGAGGCTTGTTCTTCCTTGTTGTGGAATTTTTCAATATCCGAACTTAATATTCAATAAAGAAACGTCGGAATATGATTAACAGGGCCAAAAGAAGAAGCCTTATATATCCGTGTGCATTCGGATTATATTGTAGCAACCTAGGACAATAACATACTTTCCTCAAGAGATCGAGCCATGTACGGAAAACAGTGACTTTGTATGCTGAGTATATACTGCTACAGCTAACAGCACTACCCCGTTCTCTAGGAATCCTCGAGAGTTGCTCCTAAATTTTCCACTTTGGGGTTGCATTTTCGGTTTTTTGGACTCTTATTTGCTCAATTGAGCAAATATCTCTTTTTCATAAGAATAAAGTAGCACGTGACATAATGTTATATTTGCTCAATCTGACTACTGTATCACTAATGTCTACTTATCTGATTAATTACTTAGATAGTCGATTGTGTCTAAACACATTGACATCTTCAAGTCGTCTGAGGGGAAGAATAGGCCTTATATCGGTTTTAGGGGTTTTCTCAAGGACGGCTGGCTCTTCCTTCTCAGTTGTTGTTGCATTAGAAGCTATAAAGCGTTGCTTGATGCCTGTGCCAATCATTCCTCCAATTTCTTTCAAAAAGACAGAGCAGAGTTTCCAACCTTCATTTTTCTTGTGAAATGTTGAAAATAAACCTTTTAGTATTGTCGGGATTCGACCATGTGCATTCTTAATAATAGTCTGCAGTTCGTCACTACTGATTACAAGCCCCTTGATTTTTAAAAATGTTTCAAGTTGCAAAAAAATTTTTCTGTCTACTATCGCTTCTTCTGACATTGGACTCGTTATCATAATCGAAAGTTTACTTCTCACCTGAGAATGTATCGAGATTTTTTCCTTGAAAAATTTCATATATTCCAGTAATGACAGGTCCTTGATAATCTTTATATCAGGCATCTGACTTTCTGCTTTGGTAAATTTATAGTCTTTATCTGATATTTTGTTTCTGAACAATTGGTGTTCCTTCATCTCCTTTCCGTTAAGGGATTCATAATCACCATTTTTAACATTGGCGATAATTTCATTCATTAGATTCGCCGGAATTGACGTGCTTTCATTAGTATTCTTGCTTTTTCCACTTAACAAATTCAAATATGGTACAATATATTTCTCATGGAAAACTTTTTCTGTAAGTTGGCTTAGAATTCCAAATTCCAAATATTCCAAATATTCATTAACCTTGGTCTCTAAATCCATCGGATCGCTACTTGACAAAACTGTGACATGCAAACCAACAGTGTCAGTAAGGATTCTCAGACCACCAAACACTGCATAACCAATTTGTTTTTTAGTACGTAAATCAGGAACCAAAGTCATAGACATGATGTACTCTGTTAATAACGTTAGAGATAAAATTCTAACATTTTTGAGAAGACCAGTTTGAATGAAATAAACAATACTATTGTTGGGATCGTCTAAGCTACCATTATACTTCAAGTAATAGTTTGTGGCTGGTTTCAAAATTTTGGTTGAGATGATATTAGAATCAACAACCAATATTTCAGATTGATCGCTTATGTTTTTCATTGAAAGGTGATCTGTCAAATGTTTATTTAAATATTCATTAATTCGATCAGCGTAGGTTAAATTTCCCTGAATGAACAACGTGAGATAATTTTTTGATTCAAACAGAAATCTATTACAAAACTGCTTAAAAGAATTCATATCTGTATCTTCCAATGCTTCAATCCTGTCCTCAAGTGACCACATATACTTCTCCAAAACAATTAATAACCCAACACTACCAAGCTTAACACAGTTATCTTCAGCAGCCTTTTCATACTTTTTTCTCACTAACACACGGGCCATTCTCAACACTTCCTTTGAAGGAAATTCCTTCTCATCACTACCAATACATCGTAAAACTTGAACAATACACTTAATTATATCAATTATACCTTCGGAAAATCCAGAAACGGTAAACCTTAATGTAACATCGCCCTTACTTGAACCGGCAATTTCATAGGAGTATCCTAGCTTTAGCGAAGGATATAGCTCTGAACCAAGTAAGGTGAACAGTATTTGTGATATAATTTCTAAATGTATGGTATTTGCAGGAGAAGCATCGATATCTAAGGATTTTAGTTCGAATGAAACAATCGTCTTTTCTTTAAAAACGGCATCGAAAGGATTATTTTTGAGAACCCACATCTCAAAACCGCTATTAAACCCTACCAAATGGGGTTCTTCATTTGAAACATTCATTTGAAGAGTAGAATGAAGTGTGGGAAATTTTGACTTTAAGGTGGCCTCAAGAAAAGCTTCTTTTAAATTCATTAAATTGTTGCAGGAGTTTGGTATATACTTATTTTGGATTGGAGGTGTAAACATGTACTGAATTGGTGTGTGATTGTGCTGTTGCCGCTCTGTACTAACATGTTTTTTAAAATAATCAAACTCATAATGACTATCAATAGTGAAATTTACATCGCCCTTGATCGATAAGAGTGGACATTCGTTAACTTTACTACCTAAGATAATTAGTTTGACTTTCTTATTAGACATGAATTCTTTCAGAAAGTTTTGAAATTTAATTGCTTGCCCAATCCACCATTTTTGATTCTCTTGCTTTTTCTCATTAAATATTTCTATTTTGCCATCAACATCACCATTGGTTTCCATAATGGTTGCCGACCCTTTAAAGAGATAAGAAATATTTAAGTCGTGTAAATTATCTTGTAACAGTTCACTCAGCTGTGAACATTCTTCCATGGGCGATTTTTCAACAGGCTGATATAAAAAACGAATTAAATCGATTTTATTCTGTTCATTTAAGAACGTTGCTATCTCATTTGTTTGACTCTTTGTAAACTGAGGAATAACTTCATACAGGACAATATTTAAAATATTTTGAACATTTCTCCACCCTGAATCAGTTAATGATAATTCGAGTACAAGTCCAGTATTTCCAAGAGCAAATGATGATTTATATGCAAAACAAGTAGTTATCCACCCCTTGCTCATTAATAAATGACATAAAGAACCTTGCGATTCATCGCCGAATATTTCACACCATAAATTACTGAATATTTGTATTTCCTTTCCCGAAAATCTTGAAAGTCGTTCAGTAACAGGGAATAACATCCTGAATACTGGTTGTTTACTTGATTTAATAAATATAAGATTATCTTCTCCCATATTTTCCTTAAAGCAACTAATATTTCCATACTTAGATCTCCATACATCTTCTAATATTTTAAACTGGCTAATATCTTCGATATCGTTTACTGGTGACAGGCTGACACTACTCCTATTAGATAAACGTATTGAACCGAGTATACTTCTTCTAAGCTGAACTCCACTTCTGATACTAACAAAATTACTCAATGCCAGTTTCGTCAATACATTAACAGATTGCGGACCTCTTAAACACAATGTCATTCTTAAACCAAAAAAGTTTTCTATGAAATACTTGTCAAGTAGTCTTTTTAAGTTCTTGCCTTCTAATTGCGGTACACTACTAAGTGTATTAATATTACCTGTTGAAAAGTGACTGAAAGGATGATCTGGGTTCGAGAGTAACCTAGTAGCATGATACAGTTTTTTATTCAATGATGACATATTTCCTTCATGTTCGCTATTAATGGCGTATATTTCCTTATTTATTAGGACTGGATTAAATAATGGATGCTTGAAGAATGAGGAAAATTGCTCTAATACCTGATTAAATATCACTTCACCATTCAATGCCATATTTGGTAATTCAAAATAGAAGTTGGTTTGTTCCCCAGTGGTGAATGCATTTTGAGAACCATTATTGCCTGATATCGCTTCATGGTATGATCCTGGATCTGGATATTCTCTTGAACCAGCGGCTAGTATCATATGTTCACACAGATGAGCCAAGCCTGGAATATTTGAAGGATCGTTATGAGAACCTGTAGCCACTGTTAAGGAACATGCCGATGATGTTTCATTGGGATCAGAAATTAGGAGTGCTAGAATACCGTTGGGTAGACGACAAATCTTGTGACTCCTACCACTATAAGCTAATGGTGTATAAAGTTGACATTCATAATTCTGCACATCCCTCCAAGACATCTATAATTTATTTTTTAAGTTACTACTAACTTATAGCTACAAGATGTATGAAATTACTCTCATAATTGTTTTACCATGGATAATATTTACTCATGCCTTGCCGTCGATTGATGGCCAATATTTTAATGAAGTTTTTGTTTCATGTAATTACTAAATTGGGAAATTTCTTGAAAAAAATATTTTTCAAAAATTTATCAGATGCCTTACACCAAAGTAATCATATTCTACATTTAAAAATCAGTAAGAGGTATTTTGTTATGTCTGACCAAACTTTGTAATTACACCATTTCAATTACATCTCATAATATACATATTTTTGTTATATTAATATTCATTTCCAGGTTGTGACTACTTGAGGAACATATTTTAAAAAAAGTCTCCAGGGGGCGAGTCGAACGCCCGATCTCAAGATTTCGTGTTAAATTACAGTCTTGCGCCTTAAACCAACTTGGCTACCTAGAGGAACTTTGTTCTTTTTAAAAGAAACCCACTTAGTTTTATCTAGTTGAAAAATATTGTTATATCACCTAATTAACATTAAAAGTAGCTTTGGGATCCACAGAAAGGTATCTATTGTAAAAGTACTACTCTATATTTAAGTTTTGATTTTATAATCAAAATTCATTAAATATAAGTGTTTTACATTTTTGTTTGGAAAGTTCTACATTATAACTGAGGTACAAATCTGACTGCACCTTGGCGTTTGTCTATCTCGTCCTACTTTAATCTCACTGTTGGTTCATTCAACAGAGAATCTGCCGTCGTAGGTAAGTTTACCTCCAAAAAGTTAGAGGCTGCGAAGATTGTATATATTACGACACACACTAGGCCTATGATCACTACCATCAATCATCCCGGTATAATGTCGCCACTGTTACTACCGCTATCAGAGTTGTGTGGGGTTTATGGTCTTTTTATTTTTTTTTTGTTCTGGGAGAATAATCGTTCCTATTTATCATAATCGAGTTTGCTTTAGTTGGGATCTTATTGTTTGGCATTAATTATTTTGATAAGCTCTTCATCATAACTAATGGGGTCGACTTTTTAACTTCATGAAACATGATTTTAAATGTCTGCGTACAAACTTTATTTGGAAAATTATGAGAATTTATTGACCCACTATCGCATAACATAGTGTTTGTGTTTATGGTACTTCTTGTTCTATCATTCATATTGAAAACCAATATTCAATTGGTTATTTATTATTGGTACAAGAATTAAAGTTTCTCCATATGTTGCTAGTATAAATGAAAACATATAAATAGGGAGTCTGTGCATACACATGTTTGTATAAAATTATATATGTTCTTTTTTTGGGTTCTGAAATCCATGAGCGGAGATTTAAGTGCATTCGTAGATAAACCAAATAATACCTTAAGAATAAAAATGGAATATAAACTATCTTTTCATTTTTAAAGAACTGCATTTATATATATGACCATATACCTTATTTGTTTCTTAGGTAGCAAATACCTTAGAATACAGCAAGCGGGACGCATCAAGGAAAGTCCTGTTTCCGGAAAAAGTTTAAGTAATAAGTTGAGAAACTCATTTATAAACTGGTAGAAATTATTTCCATTGCAATTTCTTCCTTATCAATGTAAGCAACATATCGAAATAGCATTTTCACTTTTAGTTAAAAGTCAATTTTCTAATAAATAATAGTATTAAAGAATATTTAAATACAAAAACTCATGGGTAATTGACATTGTTCTACTTCATTATCTTGTCATTTGTTCATGAATATACAAATACGTAAAAATGTTTATTTGCTTAGATTAATCAGACTTTGAAGCATTAACATCACCGGCAAAAATACCCTTTTCTCTTTGATCATCCCACTTTTCAATCCATTCTACTGGACACAGGGAAGAATATGTTTTCCAGAAGACCTTACATGGAGCAAAGTCTTCACCCTTTATATTTATACACTTGTGGTAATCCACATATGATTGCCAACAGTGCTTTGTTTGGTTTTGTTGAGGGAATCTGGCATCGAAACCAACGGTATGCAATGGAGATCCTACTTCAGTAACTTCTGGGACTTGTGTTTGTTCACTCATTTTATGTAATTGGGATATAGATCGGCTGTTATACTTGTATAATACCTGTCAATTTGATTACTTGTCAAATTATTAGATAGTATTTTTCTTTTATATATATATTCGGGGATTTCGTTGCAAGCGGATATTTCGTTGTTAAGTGCGGATTCGCCGAGCATGGTCCGCGTCGCTGATTGGCCCATTTTTTCAGTTGTTTTACAACTATATATTTACTCTATGTCATTCTATGCTAGAACATCTCGATGGCTCGCTGGACGAGGAAAGTGTTATTCTGTTTGTCCAGTTCCTTCAACAATCTGATAAGTTGGAAACACATGTCCCAGGATTCCGATGCCTTGTTAGGCTCGAGTGAACTGGCTGCGCTTGTGACAAGAATCTTTAAAATACGCAGCATCAATTCTTGATCCTTGATAATGTTTGGAACATCTGAAGTTGGTGAATCATGCATTGTGTTATCTTCTTTGTTACAGGTGCTTTCTACATTTTTATCGTCTTCGAAATCGCTTATTATCCCACCTTCATCGTAATTTAGGAACACCAACATTAAGATCCCGAGAATCTTAGCCTGATTCCCATCAATACAAAGCGCCAACAGGTCTCTTGGTGTCATCTTCAGATTATTAAATAAGAAGTTCCAATATTTGATCTCTATCTTTCTAAGACAATTACTAATAATCTCCAGCATATCACTGTAAATATTAGTCTCCGAAATTTCTCGAGGATTACGACAAAGCTTCACTAATTCCAAAATTTGAGTCAAATCCTTATTTTCTAATATCTTTGTTGATAGAATCTTCTCCAAGGCAAATTTGTAATGCTTTAGAGAATAATACTTATCCGTCACGTCTTGCAAATTAGCTCCCTCGTTTAATTTGAATAAAATCAATTTATCCAAATAAATCTCATGCTTTACAACCAATTTGCTAAAATCCTTATTGAAAACACAATGTAACGAATGAATAATGGCAGAATCTGGTGATATCGAAACTGGATACATATCATCCTCAATATCGACAGCAAGTGTAATTTCCTTATCTTCCCAGAGGTCATCTATTTTATGAACCAATAATTTATTCTTTTGAATCAAAAAAATGTTGTCCTTTAAAATATCAATAATTCTTTCAATGTGATCAAATAATATACTTGTTTGCCATGTTTCATCTTCAATCTTGTTCATTTTAAATATTTTGTTTTCGGAATATAACATTAGGTTTTCTTTATAAGTCATGACCCACTTAATTCCCTTTAAGAAAGACTTATCCACCATTTTTATTTTCTTAAATTCATGGAATTTTTTAATAATATGGACACCACTTATATGGATTGTAGATATTACATCAAATACAACAAGCCCGGTGTCTGTCACAACAATGACCTCTGCTGTCTTGTAATGTTTTTCTGTATCTCTAATGTTTTCTTCGTCTTTATGTTTAACTTTCAGGAGTTTGAATTTATTCAAGGAATTGACAATAACATTGAATACAGTCATGGATTCTGGAACGTTATACTCCCATATTGTATAATCACCAAGCTCGCGTGGTTCAATTATATGTTCTTGCAGTGGAATTCTAGCACAGACAACTGAGATTGTTTCATCATCATTTCTAATACGATAGATCAAATATGAACAGCCTAACCATTGCATATCGATAACATTTACCTCTTCAAATCGATACCAAATATTAGTCTCTAAATTTTGAATCAAAAGAATTTTTTTATTAGATATGCAAACGGCTAATAATTTCATATTTTCATTAACACGGATTATTGGAATACAATTGTTATGTGATTTTGTTGGTAATTTGATCAATGGGAAAATATCATTTGTCAAAGGTGAATCGTTTAATGGTGAATAAAGTAAAATACTGTTATCATTATTATAAATCACATAGGTCTTTGGTACTCTAACATTGGAGATAGATTCTGTAGATGAACCCCAAAGATTCCAAAATTGATATTCACCAGTACTCGTAACTGTAATCAGAGATAGATCGATATAGACACAATCTGTATAATCAAATGTTGGTAAACTCTTGGCATCGTCCTCGTCATAATCTGTGGAAAAGATTTGGTTACCATATTTGGTAAAAAAATGCAATGTATTCTTTTCGCTAATAACTAATAAGATGTTATTATTCATTTTCTTACAAATCTTGATATTTATTGGTAGTTTCCACTCAAAATCTATTTGATTTGTTTTGATATTAAAATGAATGATTTGATTTTGACATACTAGCAATATTTCCTCATCGAAAGTGAAACTTGTCACCAATGACTCACTTTTATCTAAAGTAACAGACTGTGAAGTTTTCTCCTCGATATCAATAATATTAATCACTGGATTCAAAGTTTCTTTATTTTGCGATACAACTACTATTCTATCATTACAACAACAAACTTTAATACCATCCTTTAAATCAATCAATGTACTATCCTTCAATTTAAAATCCACAAGATCCAACAATTGCAATCCATGTGGAAATAAAACAATTAAATTTTCTTCAAATTTTCCATCTCCAACATCGTTAAATCTCTTATGACCAATAATATCAATAATCTCATAATCAAATTTTAATACAACTTTCAATCTCAATTCTACTTTCCTTATAGGTAATTCATCTACCACATTATTATTCGTACTTAAAAATTGTAGCAGCCCCTTATCCTTGGTAACTGCGTACCCATTTTGTATCACTCTCGAGCTTTTCTTCTTATCAAAAACGGTTAATGTATCATCATCATCTGCATTATACTCATCCTCATCATCGCTATTAACATCAATTCCATCCACAGAGAGTCCAAACTCATTGAACACACCAGCTGGGGTGGACCCCTTAAGAATCTGGTATGTCAACAAGTAATTCCTCTTGGTCGTGACGTAAAACACGAGTTTCCCGTGAGAGGTGCCCGTGTGAAGCATCGATGAATGTGTCATTGCCTTGTTTGCTCCAAACTCCAGAATGGAGGAATCCGTACGTTCATGACAGGCAACAAGGGCCATGGGCTTGTAGTTGTAAATGAGAACCCTGGCGGGTGTGAGAATGATTAGAACATTTGCTTGAATGATTGGTATTGTTTGTATTATTTCATTGTCATCTATGGATGTAATAGGTGTCCTACGAGGTGGGATACGGGATCGTTGAGGAGGGTTAAGTGGATATAGGTTCATTTTTGGGGGTTGGTTTTTACGTTGTTTGTTTGTTTGTTGTTTGAATGATTTTTCATGAAAAATGTAGAGTTTTGATAGGGGAAAGCATGTGTTTAATTATAGGATTGATACTATGGCTGAAGCGATGAGACGTGATGAGAAGAATGAATGCGGTGTTACAAATGATAGATTGATGATGGTCTGGATTTGATATAATTTGTACATAAGAAAAAGTTATATATAGAGTATTATGTCAATGTGAAACTGGTCAGGAATGTAGTCGAAATCAATGACGTTAATGATTCAGTGAAAATTGGAAATGTAAATTGATCCAGTTGAAACAGTGACAGGTGAGAGTATATGTGAGTATGAGTGGAACCGTAAATTGGTGCAGTTGAAACATATAAAGTATGCATATATGTCATAGAAAAAAAAGAGACATTCCTGAAGATCAAAAACCATGGCAGAGAGGTTAAAAATAGAGTTTGACAGGTGCAAGGTCAGAGTGATGGAAGACGGAATTGTTTAGGAGATATGATAAAATGAATTAACTAAATATAATACATAAAATAAGTAAGGAGAGAAATGCATCTCAGGAAACAGAAAAACCGCTAAATACACATGGCGATGAATGCGATGATAGCAAATGGAGTGTATGTAAATAACTGAGTACCATCATTTTTGGATCTTGTTGATGTTGTATTGGTTGAGTGTGTCACTGAGGTGCTCAAGGAAGTGAAGGATGAGGATAAGGATGATGAGGATAAGGATGGTGAGGATGTGAAAGAGGAAGAGGAAGATTCGATGGAGGAAGATTGCATTGTAGAAGGAACAAAAGAAATAATGCTGCCACTAGCCCTTTCAAAATCCTTAGGGTCCAATAAGGTGGTGATCCCACCTTGAGTTAACAGAGAAGAATACCAAGGAAATTTTGTTATAAATGTATGGAATTGAGTAAACGGGAAGGTTGATATCACATCACTCTCTAAATCTGCGTCACTAGCTAACATTGCAAGATGGTAGTAATAATTTGCGACAGCTTGTGGTAATGTGACATGATTTTCTACCATGTAAGATGTATAATGAGCTAAATTTGAGTCAAAATCCTGAATGAAAGCGAGGTAGAATCCTAAATTATACTCTGCAGCTTGTGATCTTTGGAAATCATTTGGGGAGAGTGTCGTTGGGTTTGGTGAGTTTGTTATTGTTGAACAGTAGGCAACGGTAAAGTGAACGAAATATGCGATTAAAAATGGGAGTTTCATAATTTATTGATATTACACGTATCACGAACTGTATTATGATGGAATATAACTGTTGAATGTAATAATGTCAGTTTAGAAGAGATTACCTAAGAGAACAGGATTGACAAGATTGTGTTGTGTAATTGATATATTGTTGTATTGAGGTTATTTTTCGCCGATCAATTGAATTTGTCGATGAGTTACCTAATTGGGCGATAAATGAATAAGTGAGGTTCAATCTATGTCACGTAGTACAGAACGAATACTACTAACTTTATTTGAACATACATATAAGGTATGTGCATGAATGAGCAAACTGTCAAATTAACCGAAAAAGAATTAATTGCATTAACCACAGTAATATATAGATATATATAAAAGGAACATATTAAATACAGCCTATAATAATGCCAACACACCCATAGCGATAGCACCTAATTGTAATGGAACACCCATCATACCGACTTCATTAGCGGTTTTGGCTTCACTCTTTGATGTAGAGGAAGATTCCTTGGCAGTAGAAGTCTTGGCAGTGGAGGTCTTACCAGTAGAGGTCTTACCAGTGGATGTCTTACCAGTAGCAGTTGAGTTATGGTGAGCGGTACTGCTTAATGGAGTGGTTGTGTTGTGGTATATGGCGGAGGTGGTATTTACAAATGCTGAACCAGTTGAAACAACGGTTGAGTTAGTGTATGAAGTGGTAGTTTCTTCGTATGGAACGTATGTAGAGGCAATAGATTCTGGTAACTCCAAGGCATCAGAAGCAATAGCAGAATCAACTGGAGCAGAAGACTCAGCAGAGTTAGTATCAACCACTAAAGATTCTTGGGCAGCAGCTAGGGCTAAGATGGTAGTTAAAGGTAGGATAGAAGATAGTTGCATAGTTTGTTGTTCGTTTGCTTGTCAGTTTATGAATATAAAGAACAAGAGAACAAATGAACAAGTGAATTCAAGAGTGATAGATCTGTGTTTATATATTGTCGAGAGTCGTTGGCATTGTTGGCTTGGTCAACCGTGTCTGTAGGACTAGTTGCCTAATTAGCGATGGACTAATATCTGTTTCAGTGATGAAAACGCGAGATATTATGTTTCAGCGGAATGAATGTCGCATCCTGTCTTTTTCTCTTGCAGATTCGAATCTATGCAGTAAGTATTATGTAATACCAACAGGACTCTGCCTCTGCTAGTCGTGTATCGGATATATTCCAGACACTACTGCGTCGATCTGGTTGTTCTGGACTCAGTAGTTAGGAGACAGTGTATACTCCTGGCGAGATCCAGAGTCGAGGCCAGTAAATTAACTTTGGCGATCCACGTAGTTTTATTGTTCTTGGAACGCGTTTGCTCTCTTGCCATATTCGTCATTGTGTAACGCTTACGCGATGCTTACAATAATACTACGTGATTACGATACTACGTGCTTACGTGCTCATACTTCTTGTACATCCGGCACGCCCGATACCCCTACACTTACAGAAATCCATTACCATCCTACACTTAACACTCTTGTACACTATCCAATATTCAACTCCAAATCAAGCCTCCATTATTCCATTATTTCCCCATCTTCAACTTCATTCGTTTTCACTTTGCATTATCAGCCCCCCTTCCCGGAAATAAATTCAACCCCGAAATATCACGACTATAAAAATAACAAACAGGTCCCCCCATTCAAGGGGAACTGCTATTTTCCAGCACACCAGACAAAAATGACAAACAAACACGTAAAATTAACCATATTAGGTGCAAACGGTGGTGTTGGCCAACCACTCTCTTTCCTTCTCAAACATTCACCTTATATCACCACTTTGGCTCTATACGACTTAAACTCCCCTATTGGTTTCGCTACTGATTTATCCCATATCAACACAAACGTGACTGTAGAAGCCTACCCTGCAGCTCAGCTTAGTGACGCCCTCCATGAGGCTGATGTAGTCATTATTCCAGCAGGAATCCCTAGAAAGCCAGGGATGACTAGAGATGATCTTTTTAATACAAACGCAGGTATTGTTAGATCTCTAGCTGAAAGAATCGCTGATGTATCTCCCAACGCAACCATCTTAGTCATTTCCAACCCAGTTAATTCGTTGGTCCCTGTTGTAGTAGAGACTTTGAAGAGGAAGGGCACATTCATCGCTGGGAAAGTCATGGGGGTAACAATGCTAGATTTAGTAAGAGCAGAGACTTTCCTCGCAGAGACTATCGGTCATGCTGATAAAGGTAGTATGTGGAGATTTGTTAGTGTTGTTGGAGGACATTCCGGAAGAAGTATTGTTCCATTATTACTGGAGAGGGAAGTTCTTCATGATAAAGACGGAGACCATGATCGTGAAAAGTATGAAAATTTTATCAAGAGAGTTCAATTTGGTGGCGATGAAGTTGTCAAGGCAAAGGAAGGTAAGGGCTCTGCTACTTATTCGATGGCTTACGCTGGGGCACTGTTTGCCGATGAGGTTCTAAGAAGTATGTTTGGAATCCCAGGTAAGAGAGGATACCTACCTGCTTATGTGTATTTACCTGGTGTTAGAGGCGGTCCACAAGTGCAAAGACAATTGGGGATTAATTCGGTTCAATATTTTGCATTACCTGTTCATTTAAAGAACGGTGCCGTGGAGAATGTCGATACCTCCATATTGACTAATACAAACGCTAGAGAACGTGAATTGATTCGTGTCTGTTTACAAGACTTGGATCAGGATATCAACAAGGGTAAGAAGTTTGTTACTCATCAATCAAAGTTATAATCCAATTCTTTTTATTTATTGAGTTCTTGTTTAATAGTATTCTCTCTGTTGGTTAACTCTTCCATATATATATATATATATATATATATATAATCTAGAATTGCCCTTTTCGGAAGGCAGATTGCGGGGCCTTCCTATTCGGGCAAAATGAAAATTTAATCCTAATTCTTTAGCCATCACATTAATAACTAATTAACATAAGTCATTAAGAAAACTTTTTTTTAACCAAGTGTAAAGCAATTAGTCTCCAATTCAGAGTATGATCAAGACGATAGTGCATTTAATCAAACCAAACTTTAAGCGAGATGAACCTATTGCTTATTCATTAGATAAACGTAAATATAGTCATAGAGCCCCCAAACGTGACTTGAATAATATAGAGACTATACATCCCAAAGCAAACCCTGATTATAACTCCAAAGCCCACATAGATGATATAGATTATAAAGCTCCAAATAATGACAAAGAATATATTCGTTGTGTAGATGCGCTCATAGCATCCAAATTAGGATATCCCTTTGTCAAACGACATAACAAGTCATCCCCGTTATCTACTGACGACGGCAGCACATTGCAACCTAATTGTCCTGTAGCACCAGTCACAAATGCTACCACTTCATACACACATAATTCAGTCAAAGCGAAGACCAAATCGAATAATAAACTAATAACCCCATACAAAAGTAACCCAAAGGAACGGCTACCTCCCCAAAAGAGCAAACGGCTCTCCCTAGCCAAGATCGCAGCCATGATCAACTTCGACAATACTTATATCCTCGAAGAGACAACTACATCAATCAATTTCAAACGCAGACACAAAAGAAACTGTATGTACCCGATCTTCTTACTAACTATTAATCCCATCCAATAAGAGACCATCGCAATAGTACCGCTGGGTAACTCTTGACCACACTCGAAAATCGAAAAATTAAGTTGTAAAAACAAGGAAATCTATCCCCTCTGTATATCCAATAAAGGGAACCCACCTACAAGAGAAAAAAAATTGAAACTTGAAAACCGTGTCAGGAGCACTGAATATATTAAGCACTTACTATCTGTTACCCAAGACGAAACCGATTGCGAGGGATCCCCTACATAAGACACATGAATATCGAAGCATATACTAACAAAGAAATAGTACATAAACAAGTGTATTACGGACACCCCCAGGCTCATTCTGCCGATGAAGTGGACCCAATTCAGATCTCCTTCCCAACTACAGAAGTAGTGGGACATGGTTCTTTCGGAGTGGTCTTTCAAACAACGATACAGGAGACAAATGAAGTCGTAGCTATAAAGAAGGTACTACAGGATAAAAGATTTAAAAATAGAGAGTTGGAGATAATGAAGTTACTCACACATAGAAATATTATTGATCTGAAATATTTTTTTTATGAAAAGGATGACCAAAATGAAGTATATCTGAATCTGATACTAGATTATATGCCACAATCTTTATATCAACGTCTCCGTCATTTCGTCCATCAGAGGGCCTCTATGCCTAGATTAGAGATTAAATTTTACATGTATCAACTGTACAAATCTCTCAATTACCTTCATAATACAGTAAATGTATGTCACAGAGACATCAAGCCCCAGAACCTACTAGTCACCCCTGACACTTTATGTCTTAAACTATGTGATTTTGGGTCAGCTAAACAATTGAAACCAACGGAACCAAATGTATCATATATTTGTTCCCGTTATTACCGTGCCCCCGAGTTGATCTTCGGGGCAACAAATTATACTAACCAAATCGATATTTGGTCCAGTGGATGTGTTATGGCAGAGTTATTATTGGGGCAACCTATGTTTCCAGGTGAATCTGGGATAGATCAATTGGTAGAAATCATTAAGATCTTGGGAACACCGACTAGAGATGAAATCTGCTCAATGAATCCAAATTATATGGAACACAAATTTCCACAGATTAAACCAATCCCATTGGGGAAAGTGTTTAAGAAAGAGGAAGAATTGACTGTGGATTTCTTGGACAATAATTTAAAATATAATCCCTTGGAAAGGTTTAATGCATTGCAATGTCTATGTCATTCATATTTTGACGAAATAAGGTTGGCGACAGATGAAAGAGTCGTTCAATTAAGGGAAAAATTAGGGTTATTGGAGTTTGAAGAAGATGAATTTAGTCATTTGACGCAGAGTCAGCTGGACGCGGTCAAGGTAAAATTAAATATATAGTAAATTAACGAGTAAATAAAGGATATATATATATATATATATACATATACTATTTTATATTAATAGCAAAAATTAAAGGCCAACATAAACCCAACAAAATATATCTTTCTTAAAATCCCTCCTGTTATTTATGATTAAGCGGCTTTTAAAGGCATAACATGGAATGAAAGCCATTGTCCAGGTATTTTAATTTTATACCTTTTGTTCAATAGTATTATTTTTTCGCCGAGAGGTACATTACTAAATCTCTTAAAAAGATCATATGATGCATTCTCTGTTAGTTTCCCCCGCCCATAGATAAAGAACAAAATGCAACCAGTCAAAAAATTACACTTAACTCAAATAATATGTACATTAGGTACACATTTAAGTATCTATATACATATTGCATCATCAAATTTTATAAATCATAAAACTTTAAGGTTCTTTTTATTTTGAAAAAGACGTCCTATTTTTTTCGAGGCAAGACTTTCAACAGAGTCAGTTGAAACTCTCAAGACACTTTAGCATATCATCACAAACAGGTTGATTTGATTAAAACAGATGCACATATTACAAACCAACTAAATCATGACCACATATACAGAGAAAAACAACTTACCACCTACAATAACTATATCGGATTATTTATTCCATAGACTCAAACAACTAAATATAAACACCATTTTTGGTCTTCCGGGTGAATTTAGCATGCCATTATTGGACAGATTATACCATATACCAGGACTTCGATGGGCAGGTAATGCCAATGAATTGAATGCGGCATATGCAGCTGATGGTTACTCTCGTCTGAAACATCTAGGTTGTCTAATCACAACGTTTGGTGTCGGTGAATTATCTGCCATTAACGGTATAGCGGGCTCATACGCAGAACATGTCGGATTGATTCACATAGTGGGCATGCCACCTACCTCAGCAAGAACCAAACAATTACTACTCCATCATACCTTAGGTAATGGTGATTATGACGTCTTTTACCGTATGGCAAATGATGTCACGTGTTATACTGGAATGCTTACTGATTCGGACTTATGTGCTCAAGAGGTCGATAATTGTATTTCATTTGCTTGGTTGAAACAGAAACCAGCTTATTTGGGGATCCCTGTGAATCAAACTGGATTGCCTGTACCATCTAAGTTGTTGAATACACCACTGAATCTAACGCCTGGTATTGGCACTGTTAATCTACATGATGATTTTGAAGAAGTAATAACTGAAAAGGATTTAGAAATTCTTAGAGATAGAGAGAGTGAGGTGACGAAGATGATCTTGAAAAATATTTATTCTAGCCAACATCCGGCTATTGTTGTCGATGCATGTGTTATGAGGTTTGGTGTGATTGAAGAAACGAAAAAATTCTGTCAAAGAACTAATTTCCCTGTATTCGTAACACCCATGGGGAAAGGTGCCATTGATGAGACTCTACCGAATTTTGGTGGTGTTTTCACAGGGTCCATATCATCCCCAAATGTACGAGAAGTCGTAGATTTTGCAGATTTTATCATTGTTATTGGCTGCTTATCTTCTGAATTTAGTACTTCAGCATTTCATTTCTTTTTTAAACCAAAGAATTGTGTATTCCTATTTGATGACTCTGTTAAATTTAAAAATTCAACATATCCAGATTTAAATATAAAACCATTGTTGAAAAATATATTGAATAATTTGGAACCTTCTAGGATTATGGCATCAACACCTGACCACCCAAGAATGACAGTTCCAAGGCAACCCTTGTCTGATGACCAATTATTAAGACAAGAATGGGTATGGCATGAATTTTCTCACTGGTTTCAACCAGGTGATATTGTCATCACAGAAATTGGGTCCTCTGCGTTCGGCGTTAACCAAACGAAATTTCCAACAAACACAATGGGTATATCACAGGCCCTTTGGGGTTCTTCCGGTTATTCTATCGGAGCATGTCTTGGCGCATCATTTGCTGCCCAGGAGTTGGAACAAGAGGCTATCCTGAAGGGTAACTTAAATTATCAACACCATAGAGTTGTTCTCTTCGTTGGTGATGGTGCCTTTCAAATTACAATGCAGGAAATCTCAACAATGGTTAGATGGAATTTGAAACCATATATATTTGTCATGAATAATCATGGTTATTCCGTGGATAGGTTCTTGCATCATAGATCGAATGCAAGCTATTATGATATTCAGTCATGGCATTATTTATCTTTCTTATCTCTTTTTGGAGCAACAGATTATGAAACTCGAAAGGTTGTTACAATTGGAGATTTAAAAGACATGGTCAACAATAAGAATTTTAAAATTGCAGATAAGATTAGAATGATGGAAATCATGGTACCATCCAGTGATGTACCAAAGGCGATTGTTGAAAAATGGATGAGGGAGAAGGAAGACAGCAATCAAATTCACGAAGATCATAGTAATATGAATACACCTAGTACTATCAAAAGTACAACTAGTCTCTCCCCTACTGACAATTTTGAACCCGAACTTAAAAGGAGAAAACTTTATGGGATTGAAGAAATTAATTCTGTTTAAGTGATAACAGTGACATTTATTTCAGTGTAATATTTATTTTATTTTATTTTATTCAGCAGGTCTAGGTATAATTTATAGAAACACTATATATAGGTATACGTTTAATTTAATTTTCAGTTCAAATCTTTACGCGGAACTCCTTTCAACAAGGACGTCGGATGTAATAACCCTATAATGTCAATTAATCATGTGAAGGTACAACGAGGAAAACTTTATATCTAATATGATAATCTAAAATCAAAATATTTTCAAGATAACAATTAAAAGTATATAATAGTGGTGCATAATTGAACTACGTTCGATAGTCCTTTGCATTCATTTATAGATTTTACCATGTTCATTGTTTATAACATTTTTTATTTTTTGTTAATTCCTAAACTAAGTAATTTATTAAAGTATATGTTTCTAAAAATTGTCCATAACATAAAATGTAAATCCAGATAATTATGTGTAACAAGTATCAATCTGCAAATAAGTAAAATATAAAGTTGAGTGTATTTTATTATTCTCATTATATGTTTCCAAATTGTTGTTTTTCAAAAATCCTTTATATTGAGAAATTTAAATTAACCGCCACAAAAAGAAAATAGGTGTCAGAAATCCAAATATGTAACGAATTATATGACTAAACAATAGCCTTTGTATAAAATAATATATTGAAAAAAACGCTAGTTGATTGAGAGAGGGAATTCAAATGGGTAATAACTTTGCAAAGCCTGAGCGGCAAACCAAAAATCAAATAGTTACGCAAGGGTCAAATATTAGAAGGACTCTAACTTCTTCGCCCACTGGATCTACTGAACAACAAGGCAATAATACTGGAATTACAAGAAGTAAAACACCAACCAACACTGACACTTCAGAAAATACAGCTACCACCAATCCGTCAGAAGTGGAGAGTGAAACACCTAGAAATCGAAGTAGAAGTGGAAGTGGGTCTAGACGGAATGTTAACACTTCAATTGGAAGAACAAATACATTCGATCGTATATTTAGAACAACTGGCCAAGGGCTAAGAATAACTCCTCCAAGAACGGTTAGGAGACAGAATAGCTTACCGTTGGATAGCCATGAATGTGGGAGAAGGCGAAATGACTCTGGAGCAGCACATATGCTTATCAATCCTAGACATATAATGACAGCTGAAAAATTGGGTTTAAATTCCAATATAGGAATTAGAATTATTAGAAAACAATCTTTAGCTGAACAAGAATATCACCTAGAGAAACACGTAAAAAGATTGGTATCAAAATATTCAGAGACTGTAGATGGTGGATATCTTGCCCCATTCCACTACTACGATCTGGAAAAATTAGATTACCAGAGTAAATATATACACACTTTAATCATTCAAAGGAAACTTGCTCCTTTCTATGTTCCCTTATTTGAAACCAACGAAAATTGGAGTGACTCTGAATTGATTCAAGTGGTTGATAAGTTACCCTTGCATGAACATTTCAGAGATTTTACGGATAAATATAGTGAGGTACCAACTGGAAGGATAACAATCGAGGAATCAAAAATGTTAATAAATTCCTCATCTACAGCTAGATCAAAGAGAAGAGCTCGACTAAAGATTTTATTAGGAAAGGTTGAGAGAAAGAAGATATTTTGGCAGGAACAGGAAAATGATAGATTTAAAAAGGAAAAGACAAAATATAATAGAAGACAATTTTTCAAAGATAGGTTTTTATGCAGTGATGACTTAAAATTGAATATATATAGAAATTGTCAAGAATGTCCTATTTGTTTCATGCAGGTACCACAACCTTTAAATTACACAAAATGTTGCATACAACCACTGTGTACAGAATGCTTCGTTCAAATGCGGAGACAAGAGCCACATTTCCCCACGGATATCAACAGGGATGCTGAAATAGATCCGGACTTGCTTGTTTCGAATAGCGTTTCTTGTCCATATTGTACGTTATCTGACTTTGGTGTCTTTTATCATCCTCCAGAAAACAGAAAAACAGGGATCTGTGGAATAACACCATCTTTGTTTAAAAAAAATACAGAATCACCTACAATAGTAATGATTCCAACCAGTCAAAGAAATAATGAGGACGTCGTGACATCCGATGATATCAGACCCAACTGGAGAGCAAAGTTAGCGATGGATCGACTCAAATTTTCAAGGGCAGCCAGAATGACAGCGTTACACCTTCAAGATGCAAATATTTTAAATCAAATTAGACTAGGAAATGACCAGGAACAAAGTTCATTTTCTACCGAGAGTCCTGATAGCAACGAATCGACAATGTCTGAAGGTGCTTTAAACAGAGCAATTGAAGACTACGAAAATGATATGGTTCAAAGAGTAATTACTTTAAGTTTGGAAGAACACATGGCCAATACAGGAGCCGAAGGTAATGTTGGGTCGTTGTCAATTTAATTAAAAGCATTTACTAGGTAATAATAAAATAATAATAATAAAATTGTTCGAATGTAGATTTTGAAATGACAGCAGCTGCTATGTCATATAACACGAACAACGTACTTAATGACCACGCATTTTTTCAGTTCGTGATTGAAAAAATTTTTTGCTTTTCCAATACCGCGAGGGCAAAGAGTAAAATAATTTAGTGAACAGTTGGTATTTAGTTAATAGTTGTTGAATTTCACTTAACTCCTTTTGTATATATTTTGAAGAACCCACAAACACATAACAATGTCTACTGAATCCGCTTTATCTTACGCTGCTTTAATTTTAGCTGACGCCGAAGTCGAAATCTCCTCTGAAAAGTTATTAGCTTTAACTGAAGCTGCTAACATTCCAA